>JAGKTI010035978.1:0-11154 GCA_018397915.1 Birgus latro | reverse complement strand
AGAGAGAGAGAGAGAGAGAGAGAGAGAGAGAGAGAGAGAGAGAGAAATCCAAGGAGGAACAGGTTCTTGAGAGAAATCAACCAAAGAACACTGGTCCAAATGTCAAAAATAGAACCAAAGGAAGGATATAGTCCACAAAAAATGCAGTTGCCTCTCAAAGGGGAGAATAGGTCTATGTGGAAAGTAAGGCCAAGAAGGGAATACATGCAAGGGTTAAAATAGATCCAGAGGTGACAATAAATCCATGAGTGAATAAAACAGGTCCATGAGGAAATAAAACAGGTCCACGGGTGACAGTAAATCCATGAGTGAAAATAAAATAGTTACAAGAGTGACAAATCTAAGTGAAAATAAACAGGTCCACGGATGACAATATGTCCATAAGTGATAATAAAATAGGTCCACTGATGACAATAAATCCATGAGTGATAATAAAATAGGTCCATGGAATACAGTAAGTCCATGAGTGGAAATAAAATAGGTCCATGGAATACAGTAAGTCTGAGTGGAAATAAAATAGGCCCATGAGGAAATAAAATAGGTCCAAAGGTGACAATAAATCCATGAGCAGAAATAAAATGGGTCCATGAGTAAAAACCATGAGTGACAATCCATGAATGGAAATAAAACAAGTCCCTGGAATAGAGTGTCCTTGCAGAAATAAAATAGGTCCATGGGTAAGAGTTAGTCCATGAATGGAAATAAAATAGGTCCACGAGTGGAAATAAAATAGGTCCATAGGTCAAAATAGGTCTATGAGTGGCAATGAAATAGGTCCATAGGTAAAAATAGGTTCATAGGTAAAAATAGGTTCATAGGTGAAATCAGGTTCATGGGTAAAAATAGGTCCATGGGTACACAGGTACAAATAGGTCCCTGGGTGAAAGTAGGTCCATGGAGAAAGAAGGGTGGAAGGTGAAATAGGGCCCTGAGGAAAAATGGGTTCTTGGGGGGAAATGGGTCTATTGGAGAAAGTAGACCCATTGGGGGACTAACCCACTTGGAGGTGGGTACAGAGGTGTGGGGGAAGGTGGATAAATGGGGGAAAAACAGATCCACTGAGAGAAAATAGGTCAAACCCCACCAAGGAAAGGGGGGCGGGGGTAAAAAAAAAGACAGGAAAAATATCATTATCTAAATGTGGAGGTAGGTAGAAAGGAAAGAGATACTGGAGGTAGGTAGAAAGGAAAGAGATACTGACTGATGAAACTGATCTGAAGCTTCAAGCAAAATGAATCCCTGTTCAGAGTGGCTATTGTATACGGGGATTATGCTTCACTGATAGAACTAAGAATGAGTGAAGCTTCAAACCTGAGTCTTGCAGTGAGTTAGGCAAACCATTTGGCTGTTGGCTCTCACAGAGTGAAGTGCTGGTGCATGGAAAGGCTTTATCTATGTCCTCCCCTATAACTGTGCCTGAAACTGCCATCTCTCCATCTTGAAAGGTAAGCTGTGACAACAGATTAACTCTAAGGTATGGTGAAAGTAATAAAAAAATGTCTTATTCTGCCAATGACTTGCAACATATGGTGCTATGCAACATATGAAGTGCTGGTGCATGGAAAGGATTTATCTATGCCCTCCCCTGTAACTGTGCCTAAAACTGCCATCTCTCCATCTTGAAAGGTAAGCTGTGACAACAGGTAACTCTTAAGATATGGTGAAAGTAATGAAAAAATGTCTTATTCTGCTAATGACTTGCAACATATGGTTAGTGACTACTGGAAGCGTTATAGACTGAGATCTAACCTATAATAACATGCACTCTTAATCAGGCACAACCTGTAACATATGGTGCTAGTCACTACTGTAAGTGCTATGGAATGAAATCAGACCTATAATAAAATACACTTTTAATCTGACAATGACCTGTAACCAATGGGGCTAGTGACTATGGGAAGTGTTATGGAATGGGAACAAACCTATAGTAAAATACTGTACTCTTGTTCTGGCAAGGAGCTGTTACTGTGGAAGATATTAACACTAGTTTCTGGTGCTAGTCACAAAAAGAAAAGTTACAAAAAGGGTGTAGAGCCACAGCACTGTAATTCACCTAAGGGAAATATGCTGAATATGGACAAAAACCACTGTTAAGTCAATGCTGTGAACTATAAATGAAAAGTTCCATATAACTTCCTTCAAACAATACTAGGAAAAGTGACTGAATGAAAAGGAGTCTAGTGAAAAGTCCTGTAAGTAAAACCTAACCATGCACCTATAAGCCTTAAAACTCACTAACTAACATCAATGTATTATGTCTACTGTGACAGGTACACCAAAAAAAAGACTGGAACAACAGTGTGACACCAGGGATCTGCAACTGAACAGAATGGCTGCAAGAAATTGAGCAGCATGGAGAGCTGCCGTCGGGTGACCAAGGCTGACGCATTCATGATGGAGTCTTTACAAGCAAACAAACAACTATCAGCATAAGGACCATAAAACAGCTTGAACTGCAGCCCTATGAAGCCAACAGAAAGGTAGAGTACAGCTAAATTTTATACATTTACACTACCTAAACTCCTTTTATTTTAAATATGTCTAAATTTGCCATCCTTCCATGCTGATAAAAGAGTTGTAATAACACACTGAGACTACACGACAGTCAACCTTACCAAGTTCAAACTCCTTGGGTTAAAGATGTGTTCAAATTTTAGAAATAACTAAGAACTTTAGAAGGGTGTACTCTAGTATGAATTTGGATAATGCATTTCTTTTTTCAATCTATCGAACAGCATGGACAGCCGCCATTGGGTGATTAAAGCTGATGCATGCAAGCATGCTGGAGCCTTTATAAACGGACAAAACAAACAAATTAAATGCAACCAGCCCTTCTATTCATACTGACATAAGTCTCCTTTTCAATCAAAATTTCTTGTTTCCATTTTCCTGAATAAAGATAATCAAATTAATGTGACTGAAAAAGGCAAGGAAGCTTAATCACAACAGTAAAATGATTTTACTTTTCTTACAATACTTGTAACTGGGGGAAGCAGTGGCTCAATTGGTAGAGAGGTGGCCTGCAGTCCTAACGGACCCCAGTTCAAATCCTCACTGAGGCAGGGAACAGTTTATGGATTTGAATTTCATAAAAAAAGTAGGCTTTACTGATCTACCAGAAGACCTGCTGGCATGTCGTAAAACACCTCTGCTAATACCAGTACACCAGTCCTGTATGAGGACTACTGGGTCTTAGGGTTATGCCCTGAGGATAGGTCCTAAAGCCTTTGGAGAAAAAAAAAAAAAAAAAAAAAAAAAAAAAACAAAACACTGCAATGACACTCATTAGAAAATTTCCTAATCTGATTAACCATCAACTAAAAAAGCTTTTAATTACTTTGTTGTATTACACCTCCAACACCAAAATAGACTCTTGGGAACAGATTGCACAGCCTTGTCTAACTTATGTAAAAATGTACTGTCTGTTGACCTTTTTGTACAATGGAAGTTTCACATATTTCTATTTCTGGAACACTGCATTCAAAACTACCAATAGGTTGCATTTTGGTGGCCACTGTCAAGAATTAAAACTTCAAATTAGTGTAGTNCTTTGTTACATCATACCTCCAACACCAAAACAGATTCTTGGGAACAGGTTGCACAGCCTTGTCTAACTTATGTAAAAATGTACTGTCTTTCAACTTTTTGTACAATGGAAGTTTCACATATTTCTATTTCTGAAACACTGCATTCAAAACTACCAATAGGTTGCATTTTGGTGGCCACTGTCAAGAATTAAAAATTCAAATTAGTGTAGTCTACAAGAAACATTTGCACTGTCAGCCAGCAATTAATTAAGGGACTGCATGTGGATTGCTATATGTTGTCTGAGCATCAATTAAACAAATGGTAAAATTCATAAACAGCTATGTTTGGGCAGCTAGTTTAATGCACTTGAACACTGGATATATTTCATGCTTACAAGTTTGAACTTGGGAAGGTTGCCGGCATGAACATAATTATGAAGTACTATAGATAAGAGGCTGAGCCAGCGCATTGTCTTTTTCTGCCAATGAGATACAGAGACTAAGCTACCAGGTAAACAATGGTATTTAGGCCAATTTAAGATAAAAGAATTACAATATAAAAAGCTGTCACAATCACCCACAAACTCTAGCACACAAACACATGTGCTTTTTACTCACAAAATTTTTAATGTTGCCTATATAGCTGCAACCCAATTCACAAACATTCATGTTCGAAACTTTTGGAGGTACATGCTTTGTAGGAAGCCTGCTGAGTTACAGCTAGTGCATTTCAGCTACCAAACATTGTACATATTGTTAAAAAAAAAAAAAAAAAAAGTACTGTGATTCAATTCCTACTAGAGCTTACTTTTTCTACAATGATTACCATACTTTTGTCAAGAGTAAACAGTATTGGCAAATTTCATGTTCTAACTTTCTGAATTATGGGCCAACCCAGTCCCAATTACGTTCATAAGTACTTGTACAGAAGCAAGTGTATTATGTGTCCCTGCTTTATTTTTTATATTGTTTTCTATTTATTTTATGACTGTTTTTCTCTACTTATGATTTATCTTTTCTTGTATTTATAATTATGTTCTTTGTATTTCTGATTATTTGTCCATGCTCTTCATTTATTGTATGACAGTTGTTCTGGCTTTATAATGATTTTGGAGAAGGCCTCCTTCATGTCTTGAAACTGATAACAGAGTAACTGCATTATCCAATTATACACAGGTCCCCCAACTTCTTCCCAATCCCTCAAGAGGAGGATGGTAGACTAGAGTAAAAGGGAAACTTAAGCCTGTCCAATCTATCTATCTGCCTACCTATCTGTCTAAGGTATCCAGTAATCCCTCAATTATTCGGACGCCCAGTATTCGGAAGCATCACTATTCGGACATCGTGGGCTGTCCGACCCCCAAAATTTTAAAAAAATCCGATTTTTTTGGACCACGTCAGTTTGAATTTCCTGCGCGCGCCAATAGGCTGTGTTTTCGCGCCTCTCTGTCGGTCTCATTTCCCGCTCCGCTCCTGGCTCGTAAACACGCTCTGAAAATGGCGGCTGAAGTGATCGGTTTTGTGGTGATACCCTACCTCCTGCAGAGCTTGATGCTGCTCTTCACCTTCTTCATCATGTGTGTGATGATGGCCCCGCCACCTGAGAAGAGGAAGAAAGTGGTTCTGACTCTGGAGAAGAAGAGGGAGGTATTGGAGAAGGTGAACGCAGGGTGGCCGACATCACGGATCCTACGTGAGTTCAACCTCCCTCGCTCCACTTTGTTTGATATCAAGAAGTCCCGAGACAAACTACAGCAGTACACGGCTGATTTCGCTTCAAAGACAAGACGAAACGTGGAGAGGAAGGTGATGTTTACTCCTATGTATGCTGAGATTGAATAAATTCTCCAGGACTCGTCACTAGACCACATGGGAATTTACTGTTATGTACAGTGCAGTGAAGTGATGTGATGCAAGGTATGCGAAAGAAAACGTTGTGGGAAGTGCTTCTGAGAAGTGCTGGTGAGTGTAAAGTGCACTGGAAGTGCTAAGGTGTCAGGTGCAAGGTCTTACTGTCAGTCTGAGACAACCGAGTGGGTTATACATAAGGACGGCGGCATCATTCTCGTAAGTACCCTAACTTCATCAAAATTCCTTGTTTTGTTCTTTCCATATCATTAATCTCATGCATAAACTGAGTGAAAGATGATTTCCATAATGATTTTCATGTCTAACCTGTTTTCAGAATGCTGTAAATCGGTTAAAAAATTACCCTAAGTGTTAATCATAATTTCCTGCATTCAATTCAATTTTTTCATGCATGGTTTTTAAGTGCCCCAGCTATGAAAAAGGTGAATGCCATTAATTTGTGTGAAAGATGATTACCATAAAGATTTTCATGTCTAACCTGTTTTCATCATGCTGGAAATGGGTTAAAAAATTACCCTAAATGTTAATCATAATTTCTTGCTTTCAATTTAATTTTTTCATGCATGGTTTTTAAGTGCACCAGCTATGAAAAAGGTGAATGCCATTGATTTGTGTGCAAGATGATTACAATAAAGATTTTCAGTCTAACCTGTTTTCAGCATGCTGTAAATGAGTTAAAAAATTACCCTAAATGTTAATCATAATTTCCTGCTGCAAGGCTTGGTAGATGAGTTTGGGAGAGTGTGTAAGAAACAGAATCTAAAGGTGAATGTGGGGAAGAGTAAAGTGATGGTCTTCGAGAGAAGTGAAGCCAGTGAGTGTATAGTGAGATTGGATGGGAAGGATATGGAGAATGTGAGTGAATTTAAGTACTTGGGCAGTGTGATGAGTAAGGATGGTAGTCTGGAGGGTGAAGTGCTCGAAAGGGTACAGCAGGGAAGGAAGGTTGCTGGTTCGTTGAAAGCAGTGATAAGAAACAGGGAAGTGAGCATGGAAGTGAAAAAGTTGTTACATGACAGTATTGTGATACCAACTCTGACATATGGAAGTGAAGCTTGGACCCTGTTGGAAGGACAGAAGTCAAGAGTGAGAGCAGTGGAAAGGAGTTATTTGAGAGGAGCATGTGGAGTCACATGGAGAGACAGACTAACAAATGAGGAAGTGAAGGAGCGTTGTGGTGTGGTTGAGGACGTGATGGGAAGCGTTAGGAGAAACACGTTAAGGTGGTTTGGGCATGTGGAGAGGATGGAGAGTGAAAGATTGACGAGGAGAGTGTATGTGAGTGAGGTGGAGGGGGCGAGAGGGAGGGGGAGGCCGAGGATGAGATGGAGGGATGGAGTGGAGAGGTATATGAGAGAGGGGGTGTGTGAGTTGAGAGCGTGGTAGTGAAATGGCAGGGGACAGAGTGACATGGAGGCGATTTGTTTGTGGCCACCCCGTTCGGGATTGAGGCGTCTGGCAATAGATAGATAGATAGAATTTAATTTTTTCAGGCATGGTTTTTAAGTGCACAAGCTATGAAAAAGGTGAATCCATTGATCTGTGTGAAAGATGATTACCATCAAGATTTTCATGTCTAACCTGTTTTCAGCATGCTGTAAATGGGTTAAAAAATTACCCTAGGAATGCCATTGATTTGTGTGAAAGATGATTTCCATAAAGATTTTCATGTCTAACCTGTTTTCAGCATGCTGTAAATGGGTTAAAAAATTACCCTAAATGTTAATCATAATTTCCTGCTTTCAATTTAATTTTTTCATGCATGGTTTTTAAGTGCACCAGCTATGAAAAAGGTGAATGCCATTGATTTGTGTGCAAGATGATTACCATAAAGATTTTCATGTCTAACCTGTTTTCAGCATGCTGTAAATAGGTTAAAAAATTACCCTAAATGTTAATCATAATTTCCTGTTTTCAATTTAATTTTTTCATGCATCGTTTTTAAGTGCACCAGCTATGAAAAAGGTGAATGCCATTGATTTGTGTGCAAGATGATTACTATAAAGATTTTCATGTCTAACCTGTTTTCATCATGCTGTAAATGGGTTAAAAAATTACCCTAAATGTTAATCATAATTTCCTGCTTTCAATTTAATTTTTTCATGCATGGTTTTTAAGTGCACCAGCTATGAAAAAGGTGAATGCCATTGATTTGTGTGCAAGATGATTACCATAAAGATTTTCATGTCTAACCTGTTTCCATCATGCTGTAAATGGGTTAAAAAATTACCATAAATGTTAACCTAATTTCCTGCTTTCAATTTAATTTTTTCTAGCATGGTTTTTAAGTGCACCAACTATGAAAAAGGTGAATGCCAGTGAATTTCATGTCCGGTCATAACCTAACCTAACCATTTTTCTGGTAACAATTTACATCATTAACTGTATTTGATGCTTTGTATCCAATAATTTAGTGCATAAAATGTGAGAAAAGATGATTTCCATGTCCGATACTTACTTATACTATGGTGGCAAGTTCTGAGCACCTATGCCTTACTCACCTCTAAATCATCATTTTTTGGTTAAAATTCAATTAATTCATGCTTTGTGTGCATTATTTATGTGAAAAGGGACCTAAATAAGTGCTATACATGTCCGGTAGGGAGGTAGGAAGGTAGTTTTCTGATTTACGTTAGGTTAGGGTCATGAATGACCGGTGCTGGAGCTTCAGGACCAATATTCAGACAAAACCACTTTCCGGACATGCCTTTGGCTCTATTACGTCGAACAGTGGAGGGATTACTGTCTCTCCACCCCATCCTTCCATTTCATCCTCGGTCATGCCTCCACCTCACTCGCATACACTCTCCTAGTCAATAGCTCTCCTTATTCTCTCCACATGGCCAAACTAATCGACAATTTTATTTAACTTTTAAACCGCGGGGTTGTTGGAGGCGCGCCGTGCCCATCCCACGGGGATATTCAAGCCCCGACTGACTTTTTATAAATATTTGCCAAAAATCAGTTATTAGTCCTAGAATATTATAATTACATATGCATATGGCATATACCTTCAGCTTTCTCCTGGGATGTTTTTTTTAGCACTCATCGACTACCGTAGGACTTGTGGAGACTTCTGAAGTTGGGTAACTAAGTCTCCAATTTACACTTCCCGACTTCCCTTAATATGAATACCACTGCCTGATATTAACACTAGAAACACTATTCAATGATTTCCAAGTAGTTTGGAATCCATAATAAAAAAAAAAAAAAAAAAAAAAAAAAAAAAAAAAAAGTGAAAGCAATGTAAAATACGAGCGCGTACGACCCTCCCACTCGCGCTATTTCACCACTCGTATTCTGTCATTTTTTATTCATATACACACTCACACTTTATTATTTCTAGTACTTTATTACACTTATATATATCTGCAGTCCTTTACCACTTCCCACACGATGTTTAGTAGGGGTAGAGGTCACAGGGCCTTTTATGATGGGCACAAAAGCGGCAGAAATGGAGGGGCACGACTGCGACGTGATTTCACCGTGAAGGACGAGAGCAAACTGACTGTACAATATGTATCTCGGAAGCCAAGAGTTGAAAATGTCAGCTGCTAATGCATATGCTAAGAAATAAGTTGTAGGAAATCTAGGCAATACATGATAAATTAGGTAGTTCCAGGTGAATATAAATATCACTCAGGCTTCTCCCTTCCTTTCTTATATACATTTATATGACAAGAATAGCTCATACAGCATATTTCACGGGAAAAAAAAGCAGGGGAAATTAGCGAACGAGTGCAGGTTGGATGTTGCCAAGTGATAATTGGCCAATTCCAGGTGTATGGCACTATCAATTACCTTATTTTTTTAATATATATATTATTTTGTATAAGAATAGGGCATAGGGCTCATTTCAATGGATGAAAACAGTGGAAAAATCCGGGGAAGATTTACTTAGCACAGAGCGGCTGAGCAGACGAAACGAGAGGGTAATGGAGGGGAGGTAGGGAGGGGAGTCTAGAATGGGGGAAAGTGGCTAAATTGTCAACAAAGGATGGGAGTACTGATGACATTAGCGGCTCTGACTATTGTTGGACACTGGCAGTGCTGATAGATGATACAAGTCACCACCTGAAAGCATGGGCGAATTAAAATAAACACAGAGTCACTGAAGCGACGCCCCATGGTATGATCCATTGCAACTGACCGTCACAAAAGTGACAACCCGCGGTTTAGGGGTTAAACTAAGAAAGACCTTTCATACTGAATGGGTTACCAAGGTTGTCTCCCCTCCCCCCAAAAAAAAAAAAAAAAAATCAGGCTGGAGAGGGTATGTCTTCATGAGAGAGCACCAATATGGCTGCATGGTGGAGTTGGCCAGCTATACCAATGTTTATCAACTTCCTATTCATGGTGGAGTTGCCCAGTTATACCAATGTCAAACAACTTCCTATTACAGTTAAGGAAGATTGTGGTCTGCAGGAAGATGGCAGTTTTAGCCTGCACTGAGTTAGCTGATTTCTGGAGAGGGGCAATAAACCTCTGCCAACCCACTTGTAACACATAGGGAACACGCATGAGTTTGGTTTTATGGTTATCATCCAGCATTATAAATGGTTTCCTGGCCTACAGGAAACCATTAGGCTTATCAATCAATGTAAAGCCACCTAAAATGGAGAGAACAGTAATAAAATGTGACAGGAAAGATGAGTGAAACAGGAAGAGAGGAGGGCAGACACAGAAAAAGATAACAGTGAAGGAAGGAGCAGGCAGCACTACACTGAGTGAGTGGATGGCCACCACCACATGGGTACCAAAAATGCTGAACTCTTGCAATTAATGTTTTGGCCGAGAATAAAGAACTCCACATTCTATTCCAGCTTACCACACCTGATTTTATTCACTTCACAGAAAGTCAACTCGGTCAATATATTAAGCCAAATTATCACCAGAAAATGGCAAGAGGTACACAACAAAACCCATCCTCAGTCTCAAAGGCCTACACTCATATCACTGAATTTTCCTATGGCTGCTCTGTTTACCATAAAAAACTGTGCTATAATTGTCACTTTAACTGGCCCAGTCCCCCCCGACGTACAATGCGCGTCACAACTTTTTTTTACGCTAAGACCCACCGACATGCATCGTACGTTAGTCAATTGCAAGGTTCGTCGTTTGCACATTTTTCAAGATTCGAGAGTGATTTTTGGTAAGCATATGTGGGAGACCTTCCTCTACTCCTAGCCAGGCGGCAACACTGCCTGACCCTGTCCAACCCCCCCCCCCTTGGGGGGTGCGCAATTTTCTCGCAACTCACCTGTTAGCACTGACCTGGCCAGTAAAGACACAGCACCACGGTCTCTCTGACGACAAAATTCAAGGCGAAAGTGATTCCTGACATGGAGGACAAAGATTATGTGGCACCATAGTTAGTAACGAACAGAAGTAATGAGGAGGTAACATCGCCAAGTTAGGTGCAATATGTTGATGTATTTGGTAAGGGAACAACGCTAATATCGCCTATATTATTGTGTGAAAAGCAATATATTCTTGTACAACATATAAATTTGTACCAAATAAATAAATATCTACGAGGCTGTGTGGTTTTGGTTAAGTTTCCCTTGCACAGGGATCGTATTTTATGGAGTGCGGCATGATAAAAAACGGTAGTCAGGTGAGGGATCTCTTACCTGTTTAGAATATTTTTCACTTCAAGTGAGCGCTTTCTTGCTGAATTTTCGATGTTTCTCACCTAAAGCGAAGGTTTGAGCCAAAAATAGACAAGTTGAAAATCGGTCGGGTTCTGGGGGTGGGT
>JAGKTI010035977.1:0-11154 GCA_018397915.1 Birgus latro | reverse complement strand
TAGATGGATAGGGAGTTTTTCGGACAGACTGATGAACATGTAATATTATTTAAAAGTGACAGCACCACTACCTGCAACTGTTATAGCATAGTAGCAACGGTGCACACTACTCCAGCAACCTGCTATACATAATCTGGACCGTCATCAACACTTGGCCGAGACTCCCATAGACCTCACGTGTAAATGACAGAATGCTCGTAAACACAGCTTCCACACGGCATTGTTTACCCTCTCACTTTGTCCTCCTCCCCACCTCTCTCTCTCTCTCATACACACACACACACACACACACACACACACACACACACACACACCTATACCTACATCATTCCCTCACTGTCCAACCTCCCTTTCCTCAATGACACGTATTTGTGGAGTGTTTGTTATGGGTGTGTTGAGTGTCACTGTATCCTGTAAACTCCAGTGTCGCGCTGCCTTGACCTGTGTATCGCCCTCCACAATTGTGTGTCCTATTTCCCTAATGTCCTCCCCCCTCTCCTCCGCACTTGGCTGTTTCGTACCCCTCCGCTTCCCTTCCCCCCCTATCCCCCTTAGAGTTTGTGTATTCCCTCTCCTCTCTAAAACTCACTCTTTCATGCTTCTCTACCTATCCTCTCCTCACCTCAGCCTCATTCATCTCTTTCTCACCCTTTCCCTCTCCCTCTTGACTCTCTCCTTCCCCTCTCTTCCCCTCCCATTTGATCTCTTCCTATCCCTCTCCCCTTCACCTACCATTCATTCTCATCTCTGCCCTGTTTCGTCTCCCCCTCACACACCTCTTACTTTAAATTCCTTCCCCACCACTACTACCACCTGTTATCTTCTGCACCTTTCACTTACTCATTTCACCTTTTGCCACCTGTGCCTCTTTCCACCATCTCTACTGTCACTTATTCCCCTCCTCCTCCCTCCCATCCCACTGTCACCGTATATTATCTCTTTTTATCTCCTATCATCTCATACACTCTACTCAGCCCTGTTCTTTCCCCGCTCTCCCTTTTCCACATACATAACTGTCCCTCCTCCTTCCTCTCTCTTTCCTTTCATTTTCGTCTTCTCCTCTCCACCTCTCTTCTCCCTTCTCTCCTCCTCCTCACCTCATCCTTCATCCAGCTTCCTCACTCTTTCTCCCTTCCTTCCTCCCCTCCTTTCTCCTTCCCTGTCCCTCTTCCTCTCCCCCTCCTTCCTCCCCTTTCCTCTCCCTTCTCTCCTTACCCAGTCACGCCCCTTTCTTCCTGCACCTCTCCGATTCTCCTCCCCACTCCTTCTTCGTTCCCCATTACTCTCTCCACCACCACCAGCACCACCACCACCACCTCATTCTCTCGCTTCCACACTCTCATCCTTGTCCCTCCCTCTCGCCAACTTGTCTTTTCCACTTTCTCCTCCTCTCTCTTATCCCTCCTCCCGCCCCTCCTTTCCCTTATCTACTCCCCACCCGTATTCCTCTCCCTCTTCCTCCTTCTCCCTGTCTTCCTTGTCCCCCACTCCTATCCCGTCCACTCTCCCCGGCCCTTATCCTTCTCTGTCCCTCACTCTTCCTCCCTTCCTTTTCTCCTCCTCTTCTCCCTTTTCCTCTCCTTCCCCACTCCTATCCCTTCTCTCTCCTTCCCTTCTGCTCATCCTACCTGTAACCCTTCTCCACTCTCTCCCTCTCTAACACCTCAGCCCCTCCCTATCTCCCCTTCCTTTCTCTCTCCTTCCAACTCTCCCTTCTTTCTCTTCTCACCTCTCCCTCTCTTTCCCTCCCTTCTTTCTCTTCCCACCCCTCCCTCTCTCTCCCTTCCTTCTGTCTCTTCCCACCCCTCCCTCTCTCCCCCTCCCTTTTCTCTTTCCACCCCTCTCTCTTTCTCTCTCCCTTCTGTCTCTTCCCATCCCTCCCTCTCTTTCCCTCCTCTCTCTAACACCCCAGTCCCTCCCTCTCTCCCCCTCCTTTCTTTCTCTTCCCACCCTTCCCTCTTTCCTGCTCCCTCCTTTCCTCCCCGCCCTTCTCCCCCGGCCACAATACCCCCTGCCCTTTTCCACCGTCCTTGGGACCCGCGGCGACATTCTGCCCCTCGAGCGTGTTACTTCAGTCCTGTTTCTCGTGCCTGCTTGCTCGCTTGGGTTTGCCTCCTTGCTATGCCGCTTGAGGACGATTTTTTTTTTTTTTTTGCGCGTATTCTCGTGTGCATATTTGTCTGTTTGTGTGCGTATGTTTGGAACTGTTTGTTTGTTTGTTTGTTTGTTTGTGTGTATAAATATATGCATGGGCGGAGTATCACTTTTAGAGGAGCAGTGTATACAGAATACGGAATAAGTGTTTGTGTGAAGATTTTCTGCAATGCAGTACGGATCATATTTGCGTCGGTAGTAGTAGTAGTAGTAGTAGTAGTACTAGTAGTAGTAGTAGTAGTAGTAGTAGTAGTAGTGGTGGTGGTGGTGGTGGTGGTAGTAGTAGTAGTAGTAGTAGTAGTAGTAGTAGTAGTAGTAGTAGTAATAATAATAATAATAATGATAATAATAATAATAAATAATAATAATAATAATACACATCAAGGACAGTGCAACACCCACGCTCACCAACTGGTCGAAAGCCCGAATATTAGACTCTGCCCTGTGTGCTTCACCTTCGACAGATAACTCTTATAATCGGATTATTTCATTCTTGCCCAACCCTTAACCATTTCACCAATTATGATTCATATCAGATCAAGACCGTCTGAGCTGACTCTGCCCAATGACCTTGACATTAGACCTTTCCCTGTGATCATGGCCTTATGCTGATTGTTCTCAAAATCGATTGATTATCCTTGTTTTAACCTGAACCTTTCGACATAGCTTGCCATGCGACCTTGACCTTTGACCTTTTGTTCTGAAAGACAATATGTCAACCTCCTGGGTGATCCTCTTCTCAGACACAAATGTTTATCTAAATTAGATTACATCTGCTTTCTTTTGTACATACATTGGCACACGGATGAAACTTTTACCATGTCCTGTAACACTGATCTCTGAGTGACTGTTCTCAAAACTGACACCTTTTGGTATTGCCTGACCCTTAACCCGTCCACTAACTTTGGTTCAGACCTGACTGAAACAATTAGAGTTGACTTTGTCCTGTGGCCTTGGGTTTGACCTGTTCTTGTGACCATTACGTTGACTGATTGTCACCTAAATCGTATCATTTTATTCCTGCCTTATCCTTTACACTTCCACAAAGGTTGGCCTAAATCAGATAATAATGTGAAAGTTGATCTTGTTCTGTGAACTTGACAGTTGACTTACTGTTCTTTAAAAAGGTGGGTTCACATCTTGGCTGACCCTCAACATTTCTAACAAGAAGTGGTGCCAAGGCACAGCAATCCCGTCCCCGGCAGTCATTTTAGTGCTGACGCATAAAGAATATAGGATACCTAGTCAAAGATGTCACATATCAAATTTGGAATAAATCGAGAGAAAATTGACGATGTTATGCCTATTTGAAGTTTTAGCCCCAACCCACCTGACCTGACCCTCCTACCGCTAACTGGGGGTGACTCCCCTGATGTAATGAGGCACGTTATAGCATGCAGATTTGAAAGAGTCACCTTTAGGTTTTGGTTTCATGTCGATATGACGAATCTTAAAGGAGTTATGGCGAAAAAACGATTTTTTTTTTGGGGGGGGGAAGCCTACAGCCTGGTCCTTGGGCCAAAATTTAATCAGGTGATCAGAAGGTCAAAGCCCATCATCCCTGTAATTTTAGTCAAAATTGCACCAGTAGTTTTCGCGTAAAGTTGTTGATAGACATACAGACAAACAGACAGACAAACAGGGAGACAAACCGAGTGAAAACATTACGGGTAACAAGTTTGGCTGAAATAGTATCAAAACTGATCAAAACTGTTACTTTGTTAACACGCACCACGCGGGTCCAACTTTGATTTTACCTGCTGACCTTGACCTCTGGCTGATCGTTCTCAAAAGTGAATCACTTCATTAATGTCTTATCCTCAAACCTTCAGAATTAAAACAGTTTAAGGTGATTTTTCTATGTCAAAGTTTGGCCTAGCCCTTTGACCTTGATCTTTAACCCATTGTTCTGAAAATGGGAGGTTTCGTCATGGGCTCTCTCAACCCTTCCACCAAAATTGGTTAAAATTAAATCAAAGTTACCTGAGTTATGTCATGCCCAAAACTTTCTCAGGGACATTATTCCTGTGAAAATAGTTCAGACCAAAAGATTACTCAAGCAGTATTGTTGGATTCTGACCAAACTTGGCGGAAGCCTTGAGGGGCAGCCTATGACGAAACCTATTATTTTGAGAAGAATAGCTCAAAGGTCAGAGCCACAGGACAAGGTTAGAGTTCGACCCGCACGAGCGCGCATGAGTGTGTGTTAAGTTAAACAAATTATTCAGTTAGCATGCCATTTTAGCCAAATTAAATAAAAGGGTTGAGGGTCGGCCAAGAAGTAAACCTACAGTTTTTGAGAACAGTAAGTAAAAGGTCAAGGATATAAGGCAAGGTTAATTTGGAGCATTTTATCTGATCTCGGCCAAGCTTCTGGAGGGGTTGGGGAAAAGGTAGGGATAAAAGATTCGATTTAAAAATTCTGAGCCAAAGATCAATGTAACAGGGACAGGCCAAACGACAAGGCCACAAGGCATGATCACCTCTGGTTTTGATTAAATTTGTACCAAAGTTGTTGGATGTGTTAAGGGTCAAGCAATAACGAAGGGATTCGGTTTTCACAGCAATCACTCAAACATCAAAGTAACAGGGCAAAGTGAAAGTGTAACTTGTGGGCTTGTGTGCGAACAAAATAAAACGATTTTGGTCTGACGTATCAAACTTGGTGGTTGAGCTGAAGACCACTTACGAGGCTGACATTTTTTTTTTTTAAATAACAACGGGGTAAAGGAAAATCCACAAGGCAAGTCTGTCTAAAGGTTCAGGTTAAAACACAGATAAAGATATTCGGCTCTGAGAACAACTGAAGGTCAAGATCAAAGGGAGAGGTCAATTATCGTCACTGGACAAAGTCAGCTAAAACGGTTTTGACCTGATTTGAACCAAAGTTAGTGGAAGGATTAAGGGTTAGGCAAGAACGAAGCAATTCGATTTTAACAGTTGTGTCGAAGGTCAAGGCCACAAGACAAAATCAGCTATTCGGTCCTAAGAACAGGTGGTGAGCGCAGGTGTTGGACTTTCTCAGTGTTCCTTGTTTTTACTTCATTCTTACTATCTCCAGACGACTTTATGCTGTATATAAAAGAAATTCTGAACAGAAATTAGATACAACCTCCATTAACCCATTCACTACAAGAGATGTACCGAATGACGAATAAAATCATTGGCAGTGGTGTAGTGGAGTGGGGTTCGAGCAGTGATAGCCAGGTTTCGATGGATGGGGAGGCCAAGGTGAGGACAAACCCTATTTTTAAAGGGAACAATGATACTCACTGTACGCATATCAAATAATCCGAAATTTCAAATAAGGGAGCAGTGGGAGGCCAAGCGTCTGATGGGGGGGGGGTCAGGACCCCCTAAACGCACTGCAGCTACGCCACTGAGTCTGAACATTAAAAAAAAAAAAAACTTGTACGGAACTGTACCAAATTTAAAATAACGACTGGGAACTATCTGAGGAACAAGTGCTTAAATGTGAGCAAAGAAAGATCATTAGAGTGCATGGTGTTTTCTTGGCGTATAAGCTCTCTGAGTGCTCTTGCTATCTGCATGTATTTTCATGTGTTTTTACTTGAGTCCTATTCTCGAGCTTGGTTGCTCTGGCTGGCCTCCTGGCTATGCCGGTTGGGGGTCGCATTATCTTATGTTTTTTCGTTTTTTTTTTTTTTTTTTTAATAAGTAAAGCCGTGTTTGCGAGCTTGCTTGCTCGGGTTTGCCTCTGCTATGCCTCTTAGAGATGTATTTTTGTCACTCTCGCCTTAAATGTCTGAACTGAGTGGCCTAGACTCTGACCCCTACATTCCTGACGGGGTAATAATGGAGTGGATGATGTGGACGAATTTTCCTTTACATCTGTGGCACAGTCGTATTCTAGTGCCTGCCTGGGTTTGCCTCTTCGCCGCAGTTTTACACTACCTTTGCCTGAATTTTTGGTTCGCTCACTTTTGCCTCCTAGCCATGTTTTTGCATGTTTTCCAGTTTCCTTGCTATATTTTTTGCATGTTTCCCTGCTTTCTTGCCATATTTTTGTATTTTTTCTGCTTTCTTGCCGAATTTTTGCATTTGTTATCCTGCTTTCTCTCTCGCGGGGTCGGATTATACCTTGGTCCGTGTTCTCGACGGTTAAGGAAGCTTCCTAACACCTCTTCCTAAGCGATTCATTTTGTTTATTACTCTTTACTATCATCTTTTGTGTCACTTGAATAATTCCAAAACTACCATATTCAGCGTAGTTAACTTACAAACTGATATTAACCAGCCGTATCCAAAAATAAACAGCTACGGAAGAGGAGCTAGGGTGCTTCCTAAACCAGCTAGAGTACAAACCCTTGTGTGATAGTGTTTTCGGTTGTGCTGTGTTCTGGCGCCCTTTGCTTGGCTTCTTCCTGGCATGAATTTTCGTTATGGAGTTGAGACTGCAAAATGCTTCTACTATATCGGGGGAACTCTGAAGAAATTTGGGTAGGTGGCACAGATATTGTTACCATCATTATCACTATTATCAGCATCACCATCATCATAATCTCCTCCTCCTCCTCCTCATCATCATAACCTCCTCCTCATCATCATCGTCATTAAAAATTAATAATAGTAAAATCAGGAGCATAATGGCCCGGGGTTCGGATATTTGCTCCAGTCATATAAGACAAAGATCACCACACGCTTTACTTGAAGCTGGGCTAAAACTGCAATCTCTCATCTTGAATTTTGAGTTATGACAACAGATCACCACTAGAATACTAATTAGTAGCGAAGAAGTGCAGCAGAAACTATGTAGAGCCGTAACAGTGTCTTTCTGCCACTGAACTATAACAAAAAAATCATTTTTTTCCCCAGCTGATTCACTTTCGTGAGTGGCACCTGCGCACTCCTGTCACTTGATTGGTTGGTTTCAGTTGCATACCTGAAGTATCATATTTACAAAACACAGTAGTACCTTATATTCCAATTCTAATAAATGTTGTTTTGCATTGTCACTGTACTATACAAACAGACATGAAACGAGTATGTATCTGTGCTTCACCCAGATGGACAATGAATTTGAGGAAGTTGAATTTGATTTGAAATATTTATTGTTGTAAAAGGTACAGAGTTGTTGCATCTCTAATAAATAAAAAAGTATATATATATATACCTACGGAAAATATGGGCGAAGGTATCGAAGCAATGGAGTAGGTGTGATCCATAATAAAGTCTGACATCTAGCGAGACGAGACAACTTGTGTTTCCCGCCTGGCCGTCTCTCGTGAAGTGTTGTCAAATGTATCAGATGTAAATGAGCTAGATTGAGGTCTGAAATGCGCTAGAAATGCGCTAGGAAAACGTTCGTCTCCCCGTCCCTGGTAGTAAGGGTTATGATGATAATAGCAATGATTATTGTTTTGATCATAAAAAAAAGTAATAATGGTAACAAACAGTACCGCTGTTGCTGCTGCTACTGTAATGATACTAAATATCAAAGAAATAGAATAGTAATGAAGATAATTATATGTATTAATTTTGTAATTATTTTTACATATTATCAATGAGAGTATATGTCTATAATGTCTATGCTCATTATCTCACCCTTAGTTGAGGGGAAAAAATTATGGTGTCCTCTAGATCCTCGTCAGCTTCCTCATCTAATAATTCGGATGAACAGTGAGGTGCAGGTTCTGATGAAGTACTTGCAGTAGCTCCTGACGATTTTGTTTCACTGTATGTTGCCATTGTTCCTATTTGCTTAACTACTACTTCTGGTAGTTCATATGAATAGCAACATTTTCCCAGTCTCCGCAGGCCACTTCTCACAGTAATAATGGCACTAACGGATTTTGAGTTTAGCCGGTTTCTGAGCTTGCTTTTAACTATGTTTATTTGACTAAAGAGCCTCTCAACTTCAGCATTCGAGTGAGGGAGTGAAAGTATATTGAGTGCCAGCTCAGAGAGATCATGAAAACTATTTACTCCTATTGCATCCTTGTAACTAGCCACTTCGGCCCAAAATTTGACCGTTGATGTAGTTTCTTGCCACCGAACAACTGTTAAATTTCGCCACTGACTGTCAATATTGTCAATTTGTTCAGGAAGATATCCCAACACTTCAGCAATTTCTATTACAGGTTCTTTAACCACTTTCAGACACTCTTCAACCGAAAACAAAGACATCTTCTTCAAGATTCTGAAGTTATCAGGTAGTCTGTTTCGTAATCCATCACACAGTTTGACAGCGCATGAAATGTAACGATCACGAAGTTGTCGCTGACCTTCTTGTATCAGATTTGAGGTAGAACACGTCTTTTTGAATTCATAGCCCAAATATGCTCTGGGGTCAATGTAACTGGCAATATCAGAGGTTAGTGGATCGATTCTTGAGCTAGGTATCATCACTCTCCTACTTGTTGCACTAATGAGATAAGAAAGGTCTGATTGAAGTTTTGTTGGGTCGACATTTTCCCCCTGAAAGGTTTTCACAGTTCTCTGAACGTCCTGCAGAAGTGGGCGCAGAAAGAGCATGTAAAGTTTGTTAATGGGGTCACTGTACATGTTGTATAACATCTCTGCAGTAAAGCACTTTTCATCTGACCTTGCTATATTAAAGTGCATTTTAAGTTCTTCCCACTGAGCTAGAATGCGGGTCACTGCAGGTTCCAGGGATATCCACCTGGTGTCACATAATTTAGGTTTATTGTGTCACATAATTTAGGTACCTGAAGTGGTTGTTTTCCATCATTCAAGGTTTCATACAGAGTCTTGTAGATTAGCTGTCTTTTGGAAGAATGAGAAAACCAACTGTACGTCTCTCGCACCAAGAAATCGATGTTTCTAGGCAATGTTTCTGCCACAGCATGAGATAAAGCCAGACGAATTGAGTGGCACACACAACGCACCATGATTAAGTTTGGGAGTTCCAGTTCCTTCTTTAAAAGTTCACACACAGCGTTATTTAATCCAACATTAACGCTTGCATTATCAACTCCAATACCAAGCAAGTTTTGGGGGTCCAGCTGTACATCACACAAAAGTTTCTTAATAGCATTTACAATAGACTGTGCTGTTCCATCTTGTAACTCCACTATACCAAGAAAGGTTGATACTATTTTCTTTAATTTCCTACTGAAATAGCGCACAATTACACCAAGCAGTTTTGTAACAGCAATATCAGTTGATTCATCTATAAGGAGGCTGTATTTTTCATCAGCAATATCATCCTTGAGGCTCTCCATAAAGTGGGGTGCTAGCACATTTACCACTATGTTTTTGCACTTGGTTCGGTGGTTTCAGATTTTTCACTGCACTGCTGTCACTGAATATTACTTTGCAAGCTTCTGACACATGGTCCACTGTTTAAAGGAAGAATGTTCTGCTATTACCATTGCTAGTCGTCCTTCTGCTTGGCTTGATGAACGGCGTTGGGTGTCACTGATATGTGAGAATGGCAGTTTTGTTTGTCTTGAGCTAGAAAAAGGTTCTGCAGCTCGAACATGTTTCACAGAAGTTGTATGTCTTCTTAGGTCACTGAGTTTTGCTGTGATCTCGCATTTACAGAACGCACAATATGCCTTAGTTTTCTTTTTCTAAAGGTCTCAGCCAATCCTTTAACTCTGGAAATTATTCCCAGCTCTTTCTATACATTTGTGTATAATTTGGCGCCATTCTGATAGTTATTCAAGAACTGATTGCACCATTTCAAGCTTTCAGTAGTTGAGCCAGCTAACTGGTAGGCGGACTAGCAGAGGCGAGGCGGGCCGCAGGCAGAGTACTTATCCAACGATACGACTGACATGTACCGTACGGAGCAGTTGCCTTGTAGTCAAATTTCCAGTTTTAATCTTTGTAAAATACAGTCTCGGGAATTATGATTTGTATGAATTGTAAATGAAAAATATATGAGAATTAAATATTCTCTTATTATCCTAACTGGCCCGATGAAACTATAGTTTGAGAAATATTACGAAACATGATTATTTTTTAAAGTAAAAAAGTCCCAGTCCTGTCCAGTTCGTGTTTAACTTACGGAATTCATATTCTCTAGCATGGAAAGAAGTAAATTTATGCTTAACATACCATGATTATGACTTCTCGGAAATGCGCTAGAACATGCACCAAATCAAAGAAAAATGCACCAGAAAATGCGTTATGCGCAAAATACGAAATTTACGCGCTGTTTGTCATGCCAATGCGCCAGAACTAGCGCATTTCGCGCCAATTTGACAACACTGCTCTCGTGTCCCCCCCCTCCCTGAAGCGACTGTTCCATTCGCCTCCCCACTTCAACCACTTTACCACTGACAAAACCGCTAATTTACTTAGAATGGTACTATTGTTTAATGTAACAAATGCCTAAGTATTAAGATACCTTTTATTTGCACTTACCCAACCAAATACGTTTATTTTTAAAAAAATATAGGAAGATGCAACAACCCTTTACCTTTTACAATAAATATTTTAATTCAAATTCAACTTCCTCAAATTCATTGTCCGTTTGGGTGAAGCACAGATACCTACTCGTTCCATGTGTTTGTATAGTACAGTGACAATGCAAAACAGCATTTATAAGGATTGGAATATAAGGTACAATTGATTTTTGTAAATATGATACTTCAGGTATGAAATTGAACCAACCAATCACGCGGCAGAAGTGCGCAGGTGCCACATTCACGAAAGTGGATCATCAGCTGGAAAAAAAAAAAAAAAAATCAAGTATGGGTGAAATAAACCGTAAAATGATGAAAATCTGGTTGAATGTGCGGTGAAAGAACTACGGTCACTTGTACCAGAGAGGAATTATATGAGCTATAAACCTCAACTGCCCTTTGGATTCAAACTCTTATGGGCCACTTCCGGTCGGAGCGACGTAACCCATTAAACTACCAGGCGTCCATTCGCCAGCCATATAATAATACCCAAAGAAGTAAATGGCTTTCGGGAATACAAGTAATTATTTGGTGCATCGCTCAGTGCATAGGGCTACCTGAAGATAGTACTTCATCGAATGAGTGGATGGTGAGCACCCCTACC
>JAGKTI010035976.1:0-11154 GCA_018397915.1 Birgus latro | reverse complement strand
TTCCCATAACCAAAGATTTGTATTTCGATCAAGTTTACAATAATCCAAACACTGATCTGCCTCAGCTCCACCGCTCTGCCACACATCCTGTGGCGGCGGTGGGGTGGCTGGGGTGGGGGTGTGGTGGGATTTGGGGGTGGGGGTGTGTGGTCGGATACGGGGGGGAGGTGTGAGGGGGTGTGGGGGGATACGGGGTGGGGGGATGTGGTGGATGACGGTGGTGGGGGTGTTGGGTGGATGACGGTTGTGGGGGTGTTGGGTGGGTGGCGGGGGTGGGGGGTGTGGTGGATGACGGTGGTTGGGGTGTGGGGTGGGTGGTTGGGATGTGGGGTGGGTGGTTGGGGTGTGGGGTGGGTGGCGGGGGTGGGGTATAAGGGCACGTGACGCACTTCGACCTTTGATGTGCCAACCATCTGTCTGCGGCTTAGGCTAACGAGCGCGGCGTCTGTTTGAGGCTTTCAGTAATGACGGCGGTAATCCCAGTCGATATATTGTGTCCAGCCCACTTTAACCACTCTTTATGTCTGCTTAGCACGACACAGGCACACACGCACGCTGATACGTAGATACATACATACATATATAGACAGGTAAATAGAGACAGGCATACGCACATACACTGAATTTAGATTACTAGACGGATGGACAGATATAGAAAGATCGATTGACATAAATACATACCCGTACACAGACAGATAGGTAGAAAGGTGGGTGAGCGCGCGAGCGCTCGCACACACACACACAATGCCATTGCTGGATGTCCTCTCCATTTCTTGTTATCCTGTCCTTCATACTCCTGTTCATCAAGCAGTCGTACGGATGATAAGCTCCAGGTTGTGATTGGTCAACTGGCTGCATGTCTGCATGCCTGGCTGACTGCCTGATTGAATTAATGAATAAGCGAGTAATGAAAAAAAAATAAAAATGGACTATTCACAATTGCTCAACTATTTCTGCCGCCTGCACAGAGAATTCAGTGAATTCTGAAAATAAACATTACAGATATCTGCCAATACAGACTGAATTCTGGCAGTATTAAAATTTACAAAGGAAAAAAATATATATTTATATATATGGCAATGAAATTCGCAGCTGTTGAAAACCCACGAAATTTACAGAGCTAATACATTCGTATTTATAAACGATAGGTACCTCTGAGAGTCAGCGATTTCTTAAAACCTCTGCCAATATCGTGGGAAACGTATAGAAAAACTTGGAAATATTCAGGGCACAAAAAAATAATTAATATAGTTGACGTGGTGCAGCGATGGTTCGGTGGCAGAGTGCTCTTCTCGTGATGCATGTACCCTTTTTTTTTTTTAATGCAAGGATAAAGGATGCAAATGCCAAAAGCCCGTAAGATTGTTCCCTCCAAGAAAAATATAAAACAAAATAATTTAGAGCCAAATTCAAGATCTGTTCATTTCGAGGTGCCTGGACACACTGCATTTGAAAGACGGGAGGTCATAGGCAATAGGAAATACAGACGGAGGAAGACTGTTCCAGAGTTGATCTGCTGCATACATGAAGGACAGGAAGAGAGCCGAACAGAAAAGGGATAAGAGGTTGTTACTAGACGGGTGCTACGCGCCCGCCGAAGTGGTGGAGGGATGCAAGCAGACAGTTCACAGAAGCAGTGACCATTGAAGCAGCGATAGAAAAGAGATAAGGAGTTCAGGGTTCGAGCCGGCAAGGCGGCAGACATTTAAATTGGGTGATAGTTGAATGTCATTGAAATTCTTGCAAATGTTCGTTCCCTGTTGGTCCTACCGGCTACATATGCAGACTATGGTGTGCGCGCGCACACTAGTAAATACATCCCTTCCACCATCACATGCATATGCTAATTTTACAGACATTCCTTTCCAATTCGTACTTCTTGAATACTGGGAAAGATTATTTCTGGCTATCACTCTCTCTCCAAGAAGGTTCGGTCCTGCAGACGCCTAATATGGACTAATACAAATACAGATACAGTGTGCACATAAAAAATATGCTGAAACTGTAAAAAAAAAAAAAAAAAAAAACAGATGTGAAGTTAAACTGTGTGAGAATGAAATGGGAAGAAGACGAAGGCGGGAACCGCAGAAAGAATAAATTGGGCAAACCAATGGGGTGAGAGGCTGGGGATGAACCAGAAGTGAGTGAATGGAAGGTGTGGAATATCAGAGAACATTGAGGGCCGAGTAATTGATGACCGACTGAATGGCTGGATCTGCATGTTGAAAGAGAAGGCTGAGATATGTTACAGAAGCTACATTACAATACTTTCCGCTAGATGAAACTAGAGCTTCACTTCTGTTGTCATGGCGTTTTATCTCGCTCAGGAGATAACTTAATTCCTTCAATTTATTTACAACGATGACTTATTAAAAACTGTATATTGGTTACAGCAAGATATTTAACGAAGGACAGAACTATCGAACTGGAAGGATTATATTAACTTAGAATTTTCCTGAACGGCATACACAGTAAAGAACTCGGCCATTAAACTCTTCAGTAGGATCGTTTTTTTTTTTTTTTTTTTAATTATCTCCAGACGACTATACTTAGCTTTGAAAATACTTCTCCAACCGTGGGGACAGACATAGCTTTGAATAACCTCTTCACCATGAGCGGCAACTCTTGAAACTGAATAGAATAACAAGAAGTTAGCTAGAAAAACATGAAAAAAAAAATCACGTAAAATAGCTATAGAGAGCGCCATACTCTGCACACCCACCTTGTTGATGCTGGGCGTGGTAGGAGCGGTGCTGGTAGACTTGTGGATGTGCTTGGTAGGAGGAAGAGGAAGTCACAGGAAGGGTGTGTTTGTGTATAATGAAATCACTATCGCAGACACTATCATTAAAGTGTTAGTATTACTTGCAAGCACTATACATCCATCATTACTTTCACAATTAATGTCGATTCGTTACGTGCGCCTGAGGCTTTAAGGGTAAATTCACATCTAGCGAATGAGCACTATAACCACAGGTGGGTAGGCGTTCGTTCGATAAATGGACGAATGAAGATCACAAATAAACATGGAAGAATACATAAAAATCTAAGTCACCGGTTGCTGGCCCCTCTGAATGTCGGACATCGTCGAACAAACGTCCACACAGGGAGAGTGCTTATTTCTGTTCAACCGTTGGGCGTGGGCTCACCCTAACACGTCCGGGTGTTCGAACTAATGAAGCAAGATCCAACCCTCTTGGTTATTTCTTCCTAGTTTAACGTGGTCGCTTTAGATCTGATCTTCATTAGCACCTTCTGAGTTCAGCACTCATTAAGCGAGATTCCAGCCACCCTGATTATTAATTATTAGATAAACAAAATGTGTTTAAAGTTTTGCACAGTTTCGAGATAATGAAAAGAAATGTGTAACCTCGAGTCGATACTTGCATTTAAAAGTTCCTCCCCATTCACACCCAGCTATATGTACAGAGGTTCGGAATTGCTCTGGTCGCTGCTTCTAGGTTAGATTGCAGTAAATCAAATAAACGTAAGATGGGAGAGGGCAGATCAAAACGGAGGTGACTGAGTTACAAGACGACCTGGAAAGAGAGTATCTGGGTAGTTTAAAGCAGGTTAGGTGCTTGCATAAACACTTTCTTTACTGCGATGACTGGACGGTAGAGTTGAAGTCTCATTCACTTATTCAACTTTCATCACTCAGATTTTTCATATGATATAAAATATTTGACAAATCACTTCTTTTTCACCACCAACTTTCATTACCTCTCTCAGAATACATAAGCTTCCTGTTGTCAGTTTTACGGATGTTCAGAGAGAATAATTTTTGGCCAGAACAATATACTGGCAAGTGCCGGATGCCTCTGCATGTCTGTTTACAAGGAGCAAACCTGATAAATTACGACGGATTTTCATTTTTTTTTTCTCGTGTTGTGTTTCGTACTCTAAATTCTGGTTACTGTTCATGTGTTTTACTTTTATATTAGTATGGAGCCTTCCCAATATACTCGTAGATGTTACATTCACAGACTTACCAGACTCTACACGAGATGAAAATGCCTCGCCGCTACAAAACTGAGGTATTTGGTGTGCAATCCACGTTATGATCAGAGTGATTTGTTACAGAAAGAAATGGAAAAAAAATGAAGAAAGCCAAAGCAAAAACAGGAGATGTATGTCCTTCTACTAGATGTTTTCTTTGGCCCTTAACCCTTAACTTATATCCCTTTCATTCCCATCAGTTATTTTTCGTTTTACTCCTTCTACCATCAAGCAATTTTACACAGGAGAAAAGAGTGTCCTAGCAATGCAGGACTATATAATTGAAGGTTATATAGTGGTAGGTGGGGGGCGCTCACCACCCACTCATTCGATGCAGTGCTGCTCTCGGGTGACTGCCCTTTCCTCTCTTCCTTCCTTCCTTCCTCCTCTGTCTTTCTTTCCTTCTTTCTTTCCTCTTCCTTCTGTCTATAGGTGATTCTACACTAAGTGACAAGCCAAGTGGTTTCCCGTACACCAGGAATCCATTTACTACGCTGGCTGGTAACCATATAACCGAACTATGACGCCTGATGGTTTAGTGGGTAATTAAGGTGCTCCAACCGAACTGAACCTATGTAGGTTTATTTCTAAGGGGTGGTAGGAGTTAACTGCTCACGTAATGCCACTCAGGGATGTGTGAGGCTGGTCACTCTCATCTTAAATGTCAGGACCAACTTGCCTAGCCCGGAAATCCTACGCTCCTCATGGGGAAACATAGGAGTGGATGATTTATGATGGTATGTATATTACCCCTCTTTGTTCGCTAAGATGAACCAAGAATGAAATATAAATGGCGTCCTTGGGCTGAACTATGAAAGACAAGAATATTTACTGAAGGTTCTATCTCAGACCAGTCAGGTATATCGTTGGGCCTGGTTCTACGATGTCCAGACTGCCTTATTCCTGATCTGCCAGACAACCACGGGGGCAGTCACCACACAAAGCACAGACACCATTTCTCCTTACCTTACCTGACACTGGACAAACCTCTCTAACGATTGGACAGACCTTCACTACAGGGAACTCAGCGTAGGAGCACTAAGAGTAATTTGGATCTTACATACGTCATAATTCTCTCCGACAAGAAGTGTATGTTTTCACGCCTGTATGTTTGTTTGTTTGTCTGACTGCCTGTTAGCAGGGTTACTCAAAAACTAAAAGAGAGAGATTAGGACCAAATTTGGTGGGTAGATAGCCCATGTCCCAGGGAACAATCGATCAACTTTTGGGACTGATCCGGATCGTATTACAGATTCTGGATCCGGAAAACATTTTTTTGTCGTAACTACCTACAGCACATGACGCCCTTCACATAACTACTAATGTTCCAAGATGTATAGGTTACACTATATACAATTTTATGTTATATACCTGTATAATTTTACAGATGCCTTTGATATCATTGGTTCCAGTAATTATCAGGCAGGTGAATAATTCAGAGTTACGAGTTGTATGATATATCTGAGCTATTTGTCACGTCATATAGAATTATATGTATATCGTTTGTGCAATGTGGGTCGATATGTATAAAGGCAATGCAAATTGCATGGATGTGATTAATGTGTTTCTAATTAATGTTTTTTTTTTTTTTTTTGAAGTGCGCTACAGGACTCAGAGTTGGCAATCAGAGGTATTCATTAAAATACTTTTATCCTTAATTGGTATTTTCAATATTATATCAGCATTTAAAAAAATTCTGTAGATGTCATACGCCGCAAACTCAGTTCAGACATATATTAAAATTTTTCAGTAGCAGCATTCACATATTAATTTATAGTGCTCATGAAAGGCGGCTCATTTGTGGGCTTAATGTTGCTTTGAACACAAGCGCCCACACAGTGCGTGGATGTGGTGTACCGGCGTTATCCTGGTAGAGGTCTGACCGCTACGAAAAGTTTCCTCTGAGCTGAATAAAATGGTCAGGCGATAGCAAGAATTAAATGAAAATGTCATATCACTGGAATTTATAAGGACAGATTGTTTTCAACCCTTACACTGCAAAGGGTTATTCTAAGCTGAACAACATTGTTTGAATATAAGCATAAGAAGAAATATATATGGCGTCATCATCTGAAGTCGTTAAAATGTTAATGGAGACGAATTCATACCATTTCTTGCAAAAACAAGGCAAATAATTGCCTTCGCAGAAGTTTTAAGCTTCATAAAAACGTTTGCCGGTAGGGAAAGTATGCGAAAATCAACAGCATTATACTGGGTTGGTTAATTTTATGACAGGAAGGATATACTTTCAAGTAATTCACTCTTGTCTCAGTCTGTCTGATTCTTCCGTGTGTGCTAGGTATTAATATACAAATCAGATGTACGACGTATAATTATCATCATTATCATCATCATCCTAACCCTATTTCTCACGAATGAATCAGGTGAGTATGATCTAGAAAAAAAGAAGGGATAAATAATGGAGTAGCAAAAATTATGACATTAACAGTCGTATATATAATATATATAATGGAATGAAATACGTCTTTACAGCTTGAATTCGAGAAACGTCTCAAGCACACAACTTCAACAACTCTGAAGACACAGGTATTGTACATCTGTGATCAGTATTTTACACACGAGGAAAGTATATCAGTGACAAATGATATCACGTTACATTCATCTATCATTTATTCGGACTTGGAAAGGACTGTTATCCCCTATCATAGTTTGGGGCCCCAGATGTGTAAAATAACTACCGACTTAACTGTGCATTACCAGAATAAAAGGAGACGAAGATGTTTATTCGACGCTTCCATACGAGGTAAATAAAATCACTTTGTTTTCCTTACTATATCATGTACACTGAACCAGTAAGATCAGTGGTTCTTAACCTTTTTGCTACCACGCCCCCTCTAGTAGTTGGTCCTTCCCTCCACGCCCCCCTCGCATCTTCAACCAAACTGATAAAATTCTCTCCCAGATTTTAAGGAACAACTGAAAAAAAGGGTGTTTTTGGTCTTGTTAGCATGAATTCTGTGCAAACAATAAACCCAACCTATTTAATGAGGGTACTTTCTTACCAATTTAATAAGATACTTAACACTGCTTCATAGCTACCAGATCTTGAATGAGTGGTCGAATGCAATAGAGTGCACAACTTAAGTCCCTGTCAACGTTCAGCTGGCTTCTGTACTTGGTCTTGACAGCAACGAGCATGGAAAATGTAGCTTCACAAAGATACGTGGATCCAAACATTGTCAGAATTCTACGAGCTTGATGTTAGATCAGAGGGTAAACAGGAAGGTACTTGACCCAGAACGTCTCAAGATGTACTTCTTTGAAGTCTTCCTCAGCTGAGGAGTTGAACTTTAACTCAAGATACTCATACTCCTCTTGTACTTCATCCGAAACATCAGCTACTTCACAATGAAATAGGTTCCTGATGAATTTCTAGGCTTCCTCTCCTCATCTATATCTGGGAAGTATCTGATGAACTTTGTTTTCAAGTCAGTCAGGTGAGTGTGTGTGTGTCCCCCCCCCTCAGAATCAAGGTAACTGTGAATGAGAGAAGAATCCAATTACTAAAACTGGCTGTATTTCCATCCTGAATTCGACATTTCCAGAGATCGAGTTTGGCCATGAAAGCCCGATCAAATGGTGTCGTGGTGCATGATGATGTTGATGTTTTTCCCTTGTAGTTTAAAGGCTGATTCCATTCAGCGCTTCGAAGATGTCCACCAGGTAAGCTAGAGATAGCAGAAAGCCTTCAGACTGGAACTTGTCATGGAGATCTGCCTTCTGCTGTGAATCTAGAAATATTGCTACTTCTTCTCGTAGTTCATAAAGCCGTCCAAGCATGTCTTGTATATCCTTCATAATCATCTCGATATTAGCCACGCTCATGTTACGAGAATTACAGATATAATAAGAGTAATTCCTACGTTTTCCCCCGGGCTTGCGCCCCCCCTGGAATTTGCTCACGCCCCCCTAGGGAGGCGCGCCCCCCGGGTTAAGAACCTCTGAGTAAGATGGTATTAGTACTTGGTGGGTGACTCGCCATGTCTTTAGTTTTAAGTCATATGTAAATTGACAGCCTCTGAACTTAATACAAGAAAGTTTCAGACAAGTGAAATATGATACCTTTTACAAGCACCTTTACGTTTTTGTTCATTATATGATATGATTCGTAACATGTTTTTTTTACTACATATTTCCTGAATTGTGTCATGTCTCCATGATTATTCAGTCTGTACATGGGTGGGGTTATAAAAGAGATACTTGGTAGGGCAGTGAATGTTGGAGCAGCCCTAATGAGAGGAGGCAGTGTTTGGAAACTCCCTGTACTATTGTTTGCAGATGATCCTGTATTGTTAGGTGAAGACGAAGGCGAACTGCATGGCTTGGTGAATGAGTTTGGGAGAGTGTGTAGGATACGAAATCTAAAGCTGAATGTAGGGAAGAGTAAAGTTATGGTCTTCGAATGAAATTAAGTCACTGAACGTACAGTGAAGTTGGATGACGGGAAAATGGAAAATGTGTGTGCATTTATGTACTTAGGTAATGTAATGAGTAACGATGGAAGTTTGGAGTGTGAAGTGCTTGAAAGGGTACAGCAAGGAAAAAAAAGTTGCCAGTTCTTTGAAAGCAGTGATAAGAAACTGGGAAGTGAGCATGGAAGTAAAAAAAAAAAAAAAAAGTCGCTGCATGACAGTATTGTGGTATCAACTCTAACGTATGGATGTGAAGCTTGGACCTTGTTAGAAGGACACAAGTCAAGAGTAAGAGCAGTGGAAATGAGTTATCTGACAGGAGCATGTGGAGTTACATGGAGAGACATACTGACAAGTGAGGAAATGAGGAAGTGAAGGAGAGTTGTGGTGAGGATGTGGATAAGATAAAAAGCGTTAGGAGAAATACATTGAGGTGGTTTTACTATGTGGAGAGGATGGAGAGCGAGAGACTAACAAGGAGAGTGTATGTGAGTGAGGTGGAGGGGGGCAGATGGAGGGGGAGGCCAAGGATGGGATGGAGGGATGGAGTGGAGAGGTACTAGAGAGAGGGGAGTGTGAGGTAGGAGCAGGGCAGGAAATGGCGGGGGACAGGGCGGCATGGAGGTGAATTTGTCTGTGGCCAACCCTTACGGGATTAAGGCGTCAGGCAATAGATAGATAATATATCTGAATTACTATAAAATACATTAACTTTATCGTACTGATTTTTTCCCCCTGCAAACTAAATTTACAGTAGGCACTAAACATGTGATACAGTATTACTGGCATTCATCCACTTTCAGTCAAAACATGTAAAACAAGGGACAAACGATACTTATGTGCAGGATTTTCACAATTCTCCTAATCCTACTTATACAAAAAATACAGCGCTGAACATCAAAGACCAATATTCCGAGCCACAGACGCTTCATGCCGGACCAAGCCAGTGCCGAGAGCTGGCTTAGCGGGACACACCAGCGTTCCGAGCAACTGGAGGAGCAAAAGACATTTTTGAGGACGGTAATTGAATCCGGTTTCAGTGTCTCATCAGCCCATGCTTGAACTGAAATGACACTTACTTGTATATCCGCAGCGATGAAGGACTGTAAATTGCTGTAAATCTTGGTGTGCTTTAAAGAAGCGGTGACGGTGAGAATGTTCACGTATTATCTGAAGTATGAACGAAAACGCGTAACTGAAAAATACTGCACATAAGACCAAAAACAATACGTAAATAAGAAAACAAAACTCATCACACTGAGAAGCGTGAAACCAATACCTTCGATGCGCCAGGCCTCTCATCGCAGTAACAAGCTGTAGCACCATAGCAGACCTCTTCATTCACAGTTAAAGGCGTACAGAGACAGAAAGATAGACAGACAGATATAGATAAAGATAGACAGATAAACTGATTAATAAAGACAGGCAGACAGTAAGACACAGACAGATAGACAATTAGACACAACAGACAGACAGGTAGATAAAGAATGACACACAGACAGGTAGACAGACAGACATATAATTCGACACGAGACAGATGGTTAGATATATAGTCTGAAGGGCAGATAGAAATGCCAGCAATCACCGGGAAAGACAGGCAAATAGGAAAACAGAAAGATACTTGGACAGTTCGAGAAATGAAGAGGAATGAAATGTTGGGTGTGAGAGGGACATAGGTTGGAACTTGAATTCTTTATTTTCACCAACGCTTCGAACTACACAAAGAAAAATAGAAAATAAAAAAACTCTGAAGATGGGTCTGTGTAGCCGGGAACGTTAGAAAGAGCAAAGAATTCGAGCTCTAACCTGTCTCTCTCCCACCCAGCATTCCCACTAGTCGCAATGGACAACAGGAATGGGTAAGGAGGAGAAGCGGGGGAGTGGTGAAGCTTTATTCCCAAATCTGCCTCACTTTGTAACTCGCTTCCCCACATTAGTTTCCCCCAAAATGTTAACCTACAGAAGTTCAGGTCTATCTATCTATCTACCGCCAGACGCCTTAATCCCGTAAGGGGTGGCCACAAACAAGTCGCCTCCATGTCAACCTGTCCCCCACCATTTCATTGCCCTGCTCCCAGCTCTCACAACCCTCTCTCATATACCTCTCCACTCGATCCTTCCATCTCATCCTTGGCCTCAGGTTCAACTATTACATTTTTTATTTTAATGACTGAAGGACACCTGAAATCCAGTGTATGGATTTTGTTCTTCCTCTGTTACTTTTATGCAAACAAAATAAGTAAAAATAAAAAGAGGTGGAGTGACAGACACGGAGAAAAAAAAATACAGATAGACAGCCAGACAGACAGACAGATGGATTGATAGATACAGATAGATAGAAAGAGACAGACAGATAGACAAATAGATATAGACAGATTGGCAGATACAGACAGACAGGCAGACACAGACTCAGACAGATAAACAGGGACAAATAGAGACAGACAGACACACAGGCAATAGATGGACAGACAAACAGACAGACAGTTGGACAGACAGACAGACATAGGTAGATAAAAAGACAAAAGACTGATAGATAGATAGATATAGATAGATTGATATAGACAGATAGACAGAGAGACCGATAGCACACGAGGCAGAAAGCGAGTGAGTGAATGGGCCTGGGAGCAATGGTTTAGCTTGAATGTAGTACCGTAGCTTTTGATCGGCTTAGCTTTTTCATGGCGGCAAAAGACTGAAGCACAGCATAAAACCCCTGCAGTGA
>JAGKTI010035975.1:0-11155 GCA_018397915.1 Birgus latro | reverse complement strand
GAGAGAGAGAGAGAGAGAGAGAGAGAGAGAGAGAGCATCAAGGTCAGAAAAACCTATAAGAGCAAGGACTCGTAATTGCAGGATATGTGAGAAGGCAATATCAAGTTCCATCCCATTCTGTATCGCTCACAACGCCATTTTCTTGTCGGCATCCATTTACTCTTTATTTACAGATTTAGCCAGTTTGCTTTCATCTGACGGAACTGGACCACTCCCACAACTCAAATATTAAGTCTTGGTTGACTGAAATTCGATGGACTTTAGTTACATTGTAGGAATAAATCTCCTTGGTTGCCAGTTAAATTTACCATCTGATCTGAATACACTCTGCCATCATCTAAGCTGAAATGGCGTTCCGGATTTTTAATACGTTAGAATAAACGGACTAAAGTTATGGATATTTCACACTAACCATTTCATCACGACGGGCCTCTGCTAAGCTAAATGTAATTGTCTGAGAGTAAAGAAATAAGAATATATTTAGACATCATCACACTGGAGAAGTTAATGAAACAGTTTCTCTAATCTGTTCTTGGTGATAGATCTTCCCAAAGCAGAAATGAATCTTGTGGTTGTGAAAAGAATAGAATAAAACCGATTGCCATGCTAATGATATTAATATTTTTTGTTATTTAAATTCCTTAATGTTGGCAGTTTCAATAATATGACCAAAAGACAGAATATCTAAAGCCTCTGTTTAGAGCCAAACGTCTGTATCCTGGAAGCGGTGGCCACAAACGAATCACCTCCCAGCCACCCTGTTCTCTGCCATTAGGTTGCCCTCTCTCCAGCCCACATCCTTTCCCCTCATATACGTCTTCAAAAAGGGACTAGTAAGGAAGAAGTGTCAGAGAGGCTCCTAACCCCACGAGAATACTGCCCACGGTCCAAAACTCTAATTTCTTCATTCTTTCTTACCTTGCATTCTGCCTGTCTCTTCATTATTTCTTTCATTTCACTTTTACCCGTCTTTTTTTCCGCTCTCCTTTTAATTTTCTTCCTGCTTGCCTGTCTGGAGTCGTCAGTGTATTTCTGTGTCTCTGTGTATATCTGCATTTTTCATGTCCTAGTGTTTCTTTTTATCATCCAGTTTCTCACTACTTCATTTTAAGCCAGTGTTTCTATTAATCATAGGTTTTTGGTCATTCATGATTATTAAGGTCAAAATGATTTATTATTTGCTGAAGGTGTTGCTGAATCACGTTTCTGTCATAGAACAGCATCTTAAATGGTAGAGAATAGTACACACCATGGCACTTATCGTCTTTACTAGGTTTCATTCTTTTTCTTAAAGGAAAATTAGGGTTGTATGATACAGTTGCTGATGCTTCTAATGATGATGATGGTGATGGTGGTGGAGGTGACACGGTGACGATAATAATGATGATAATACCGTAATACTTCACTGAGATCGTTCACAAAAATAAAGCACCAAAACATTAATCTTTTTAACAACGTACGATAGAGGCAGGGCAGGCAATATAATTTTCGAAGAACGACAGGAGACTGAATGGCCCGCCTGCGAAATTCGAGATAAATAGTCGGATTCTTTGGGGTAGTGCTGGAATTAAAGACGCACTCCTCTTAAAAAAAAAAAAAAAAACGTCATACAGCGCAGTGTCCTCCCGTCCTCGCCTCCTCAGTTCATTGGCCAGATTCAAAAACACACTTGCGATCAGTTCCTGGTCGTAACACTGATTGGTTTTCCCAGTAAGGACGAGGAAAGAGAGTGTAGAATCTTTCTGTTCTCTTGTTCCTCCTACTGAAAAAAATCTTGGTAACAGGAGGAAAAATATCGTAGGTTTATATACAGTTACGTCTTACAGGAATGACGAGGGAGGAAAGGTGCAGAATTTCCCTGGTCTCTACTCCCTTCAATAATAAGCCTTAAGTTACGACAGGGAATCGATCGGGAATCCCATACCGAACTCCATTTTTAAAGATATTCTTGAGCTTATCCTCCTCAGTCATATAACGAAAGCATATAACGTCTCTTTCCTTGTAATATTTTATGGAGCTTGAGGGGGATCTCATGCATTTAAGGGGTTATTGAAGAAATTTATGCAATGTCTCTGGCTTTTCCAACTATTTTGCTTGATTGGTCTCTGCTTACCCTAACCCATTACGTCTACCCTTCTCCAATACTTCTCGAATCTGCAGTTGCCTTATGCTTACGTACTAACCATCGTCCTTGTTGAAACTATAACAGAAGGACAATCAGAGTAACATGTAGCGACTGAGAGATGGAGTGAGTGGAAGAGGCAGATAGAGAGTAAGGTGGACAGATGAAATCGATGACTTGCTGCGATTAGTTGGAGCAAGATACAATCCAGTAAGTCAGACTGGAGAAAGATGGGATTTTCTTTTATACAGTGGACTTTTCATATTTTTTATTCATCATCATCATCATCATCATGGATTAAGTATGATCCAGCAAGAGGAAAATGGACAAGCATAAAACTGGAAAAACTATCAGCACTGCGCAAAGCAAAAATGAGCCACACCTGGATTCGGTCATCAATCAAGCCTTCATAATTCTGCAGCTGTGATAAATGAATTTTCTGTGTTCATAAATATTGCAGCAATTTTTCCCTCCTCTCCTAAAGGAATATTATTATTGTAGGAAAACTGCCATTGGACTAGAAGAGGTAAATGTGAATCTCTTATTACAAATCAGTATTCAGGATGGAGAGAACAGTTTTAGGTAAGGTTAAAGTGAATAGACTATAGGAATGCACAACGCCAATGGGTCAGCTGGTCACCCCTCCTTTCATTCACCAAGCAATCCTTACAAGCTCTCGTTGATTGATTTCCCCTGTTCACAGATCTGCTTCCCTCTCTCCATTTGTGCTTCTGATGCTGCCTGTCTCGATTCTAGGCAGATATAAATAACACACAAAGTAAATCAGATGTAAGATGAGGCGAAGGCCCGTATTCTCTTCGGCTAAGAAAGCTCCCTAACACCTCTTCTTAAGCGATTTATTTTGCTATTACACCTTACTGTGGTTCTGTGTCATTTAAATCATTCCAGTATTACCACACATAAATAACTTTACAAAAGGATATTAATCAACCATATCCAAAAACAAATGCCTGAGGAAGAAGGACTAGCGAGCCTCCTTACCCGACGAGAATACGGGCCTAAATCGCCAAGAGAGAGGTGCAAAGCCTCCCGTGCCTGCTAAGATATGTCCAAGATTCCTCAGCATCCCGTTGAAAATCGTCGTGTGTAAGTTTTTCTCTTCCTCGGCGGACAGTTTCAATCCGGTAGTGGCCTGAAAACGAAAATACCAGGAATCGGAGGTTTGTGGTTTTTATATTTCATACTTGATTATGTGCTTGTTGTTTTGTTTGAAATTTTGGCCGGTGATATATCTTTGTCTATGTCGCTTTCTCTGTGTCTGTCTCTCAGTGTGTGTATGTGTATCTGTCTGTCTGTCTGTCTATCTGTTTATCTGTCTATCTATCTATATATGGCATATTTTACTGATATCTTGCTATCTTCAAGCACTTTTATTGTACTTCGGAGTGATATCTTGCGGTGAAAGATTTCGTGAAGGCTCTAGCTAATCTTTCCAGTTTGAAGAGTCTGTCTAAAAGTCAAGGAAATCATCTGGAGACAGTGTTCAGAATGCGGGAAATGGTCATTGGAGCGAGGAGGTTAATTTTGTTCCTTTTAAAAAATTTCTCCCCAGATCATTCTTCTTAGACCTCGTTATTCATAGCCTGTGATTACCCTTTGGCGTTTATTTTTTTGCTTACTTCTCCAGGTTCTCTATTTCTTTTTCTTTTTCTTTTTTTAGTTTTTAATTGCCAAACTTTCCCTCTTTTGTCATTTTTCTTTCATCGGTATAAATGTCGCTTATTTATAGCTATCGTTTGTCTGTTGGTGTTGTTCCTTTGTTTATTCCGTCTCTGTTTTTTACTCAGATTTTTATGTATCACAACTTTCTATTTTTTCCTTCCCTATACAGGCGGCAATTCATTTTCATATTAAAGTGCTTTTTTTCCCCCCCCTTTTTCATACAAATTAACTCATTCAGTATTTTTTAATCCCAAATCTTTCTAATTGCTTTTTATTCTCATTTATTATACAGACTCTTATTCATCACTCACGCTTCTTTATTTATTTATTTATTTATTAATTACCTTTTATTCGTTTTTCTGTTTAGTTTCCCCCTCAGTGAATACCCTCGTTCGCCCCACGCCGCCCCCGTTGCCATGGTAACAAATTATCAACATTAGTCACGCAAAATCGCCAATATTTTTGTTTATTGGGAAACGTAGAGAGAGAAAGAGAAACAAAGAGAGAGAGAGAGAGAGAGAGAGAGAGAGAGAGACAGAGAGAGGGAGAGAGAGAGAATGTGGTCCTTAGCTTTAGGATCGAAGGCATTTTTTTCATTTCGTTTTTCCCCCTTTGTGGTTTGATTATAAATTTGATTTATAAATTTCTTCCAATATCTGTCTGTTTCACTGTCTCTCTACTCTCATTCTATCTATATCTGTCTATATTTTTGTCTTTTTATTTATCTGTGTTTCTGTCTAGAGGTCTGTATTTTTCATTCTGTACTTTTCTGTCTGTATCTTCATCAGTCTGTTAGTCTCGTATCTTTCAGTCACACTTGTCTTTATATCTGCCTACCACTCGTTCATTTTCTGTCTGTCTGTCAGTCTGTGTACCAACCAACCTAGCTACCTACCTACCTTTCTCTGTCTGTCTGTATATCTGTGTATCGATGTGTCTGCCCGTGTATCTGTCTGTTTATTTGTGTATCTGTCTGTCTGTCTGTCTATTTATCCATCATTATCTATCTATGGAGGCAGCAACGCAGACAGGCACGGTATTAATAACTCACTGTCTTTCTGAGATCACTGACTCCATTGTTACCGCATAATTAATTCTGCTTTTGCGACCCTCACCCTTTAGCAGTGTCCCGTCTATTTTTTTTTTTTTTTTACATTCAACGTTCAGAAGTCTTTTTTCTCTTTCTTTCATATAGCGTTCATTGACCCCTTCACCACAACGATCTCCCCTATCGTATTTAAAAAGGTCAGTGAAGGCTGAATTATCAAAGTCCGTCTCGCTTGAAAAATCTCGCCAAGGTTGAACATAACAGCTTAGAAGTAACAACAGTCAAACTCAAAAGTCTTAATCATACTAAGCGTGTTAATGACCTCACTGCTCCAGATGACATTGTTCTAGCAAGGGAAGGTCTCTAGTTCTCTAAGTCTCTCCCAAGATGATATAACGTCGTCTAGTGGTAGCAAGAAAAGCAAAATACTTACTAAAATGAGGTGGTTATTAATCCTCCCACCACTTCGAATTCCATTTTTTTCTGTTTTGCCTGTTGAATCAGATGAGTGGATAAAGTGCAACTGCAGTAGTAAAAAATGTTCATCTAATTTATGAAAGTAATAAAAAATGTTAACCCAGTTTCTCTAGAATTGCTTGCAGATGAGGATATATCGAAGCAACAGGATACTTGCCTAAAAAGAGTATTCAAGGTGGGGTGGTGCATCGTACGGGTCAGGGTGTTTTGGTGGAGAGAAAGTTTTTGGCCAGAGGGAGCGAGGTCAACGGTTTCCTCTCATGGGCTTCAAGAAGACTACAAAAGGCAAGGGGTGTAGTAGGCTGGTGGCGTCGTTTATTTATTTTGGTTAAACCTGCCTGGTTTCAAAATACAGAGGGAGTTGTTTACACTTGGGTGTATCATGTCTTATGGAAGTGTTTGTCTGTTTTGGTTGTATATCGTCTGGTTGCACAGTTATAACTCCGAATCCGGATCCGGATCCAGCCCAAAATTTAATTCCTTGGCCCATGGCCCATCCTTCCACAAAATTTCATCCAAATCCGTTCGTTACTTTTTTAGTAATACTGCTAACAGACAGACAGACAAACCAACGCGGAGTAAAACATAACCTCCTTGGCGGAAGTAATAATATCCCACCACCAAAACATACCAACAAAAGCAACTAAGAAACACCTTCATACACACTTCACGCGCAGAACCTTGATCACCTTAATTAGTACATCATATTTCAAGCCCCCTCCTGACATCCGCCTATCGGAGGTGTCCTTATATAGATATGATGGCGATCATCTAACAAGGCTTAGAGGAGGACATCACACAACCCTCCTCTGCCACCAGCTCAGACTGGTCTGGGTGAAATCACAGATGACACGTGCCCAACTTGTAGAATAGGCCCACAAAGCATAACACACGTATTATAGCACTGCAAAGCATGTACCAAACGAAGATGCTAACACAACATCAACGGTGTAGGGAACTTAGGACAGCCCCATAGGGGCAGTCGCCTACCTTCGGTCGACGGGTCTGCTTGATCAAACGGACCGGGACGGAACAACAGCTGTCTCTGTAAGGTGTAAATGACTCATTGACCGCGACTGCATGCGTTGTTGATGAGTATGAATTATTTTCATATTGTAGATGCTAGAGTTCTTAAATTTTTCATCCATTATCTCTAATATTTTTCTTTATTTGTCTTGGGTCTTCATTATTTACTTTTTATTTTACTGTTTCTGTCTCCATGCGATTTTTTTTTTTAAGCTTAGAAAAGGTTTGTAATAGAGTGTAAGTTAACGAAGGCTATATCTAACCCTAACAGTTCGTTTATTTATTTATATGTTTTTTTTCTTAGAATTCATATAATCTTTTACTAATAGCAAGACATATTAAAAAGACCTCATCGATGTAAAATAATCATTAGTGTTTTCTTGTGATTTAATTCCTTTCTGATTTATTTCAGGTGTCTTCGCTTGGCGAAAGGTAAGTTGAACTAAATCACGCTCTCAGTTTTCTTACCTAAATTTTACAAACGCCAAACTTCATTTTATGTATATTGTCTTCGTGCGCATTTTATTTTATTTATTATTATTATTTTTTTCATCAGTGATTATAGTCTGTCTTGCTTTGTTTTGTTCGAGATTTCTTGATAATAGTTTTTCTTTCCACTGTAACCTGCTTCACCATAATATTTCCCTGAGATTTTATTAGCTTCATTGTAAGCTAACTCATTTCTTTGTTAACTAGCTCTATGTAATGTCACGATCAGAAGGTGGCTGTGGTGATGGAAGGTGTTAAATGAAATATTTTTTTGTGAAATTAATATGAAATATATAACAAAACAGTATATAAAGGAAAGATTCTCCACAACAAACAGTATGAGAAGGAAACATACTGAAATCTGGCGGGGAGAAATGAGACTTAGTTGTAGGTGGGGACGCTCACCATCCACTCATTCGATGCAGTGCTGCTCTCAGGCGACTGCCCTTTCATCTCTTCCTTCCTTTCCTTCCTTTTTATTCTGTCTTTCTTTCCTTCATTCTTTTCCTCTTCTTTTTTCTTTCTTTCGTTCTTTCCTCTTCCTTCTGTCTACAGGTGACTCTACACTAAGTGACAAGCCAAATGGTTTCCTGTACACCAGGAAACCATTTACTACGCTGGGTGGTAACAATAAAAACAGATTAGGCGCCTGGTGTTATAGTGGGTAATTAAGGCGCTCCAATGGGATTGAGCCCGTGGAAGTTTATATCTAAGGGGTAGTTGGGGCTTATTGCTCACATAGTGCCACTCTGGGATGAGTGAGCCTGGTTACTTATCTTAAATGTCAGGACCAACTTGCCTTACTCCGGGCTCCTACGCTCCTCATGGGGCAACACAGGATTGGATGATGATGATGAGGAGGAGGAGGAGGAGGAGGACAACACCGGGTCAGCGATCTCTGCTCGTGACTAAGCGTGTATTTTAATTTTCTCTTTTGACATAACAGCGCTCTTAACTCTTCAGATTTATGTAGAGCAAAATCACGATTAATTAACAGTCACAATGAGCAAACTGGGATTTTTTTCAGTTTTGCTGGCGAGTCAGTCCATTTTTATTTCCAGTATGACCCAACAGAGATCCAACTTTCTAGGTTTATGTAGCGCAAAGCAACAGTTAGTCCAGCCAGAATACGTCCCGAGTTATTACATGTCACAGGTAGGCGCGCCCACTTTAGCCTAGAACCAGTTAGACGAAACCTGACCTCACCTGACCCCATCTGTACCTGAGGGGCGTTTGGTTCTGCTTGGCTGGAGAAGTGAAAAATGAGAAGATGCAATGGAGAGAGTCAGGGGGTAAACTGGAGATAGTGAGGGGATGTGAGGCCGGTGAGGGAGAAGGAGGAGTATGGTGATGGGAGGTGTGATGGAGAGAGTGAGAGGTGATCAGGTAAGAGGGAGAGGAGGTGATGATAGTGAAAGAAAAATAGGAATCTTCAAGGAAAGGATAGAGTAATGTAAATTTGGTGAGAGATGATAATGATGATAGATGGAAGTGAGAGGGAGATAGTGAAAGGCAAGTAGAAGAGGGAGAGAGGGGGAAGCGGAAGATAGTGACATTTTTTTTTTTTCCCTCAGTGTAGGATAGACTTCGGCAAAAATCTCCATTAAGGCCTTTCAGTGCAGTTACATTTTTTATTGTGTTACTGCTATCGTTAGATTTTTTTTCCCTCTCTATGAGAACCCCTCATAGTGAAAGCGTCAAGTAAGAAGATTGATGAAAGCTGAAAGCGAGAATAGATATTATAAACTTCCGTTATGCAAAATGAAAGAACAAGGGGATGGAAGTCTGTTAAAAGTGCTCTGTTTGAGGAGACTTTCACAACATGGATCCATGAACAAGAAATTGTGAATTAAACCAGAGAGGAAGTAAAATAAAATAAAACTAATTTTACTTGATTAGATAATGAGAGGGTATAAGAGAAAGCCCAAAAAAAGAAAGAAAGAAAGGAAGATCAAGGATAGGAAGAAATGTACGTTTGAGAAATAACACAACGCTAGCGGTGCGAAAAGGTCTCAGGTGAAGACGGAATTTATCTCGGCAGGTTCTGCATGGCCAACCCCAAGTGTAAGAAGACGTGCAGGGCGTCCACTGGCTTGCTTGGTATGTGGTTAATTTAAGAGCTATTACGGTTAACTGGTTGATAATGGGTCTGGTATCAATTGTGGGTCTACGTTAGGATGATGGATGACACCGCGAGTCTAGGTAGGATTTTTAATGATACTGACACTGGACCGGGTACAAGGTGTGAAGTTGCATCATTCAGGCACGAAGGTGATACAAAGGTTGGGTCAGACTTGCATATAAGTCTAAAATACATGGGTCTGTGATGCTTGTGTAGAACTATTGCGGCAGCTGGAAAGGTTGGGTAGAAGAAAGATACAGGTTAGTGAGTGAGTTCTTTATTTTTTTCTAACGTTTCGGGCCACACAAAACCTATTTTCAGAGAGTTGATTTGCGGTGGGTTCTGTGAAGCCCTTAACTTTAGAGAAAATAAAGAATTCAAACTTTACCCTGTGTCTTTCCCCCACCCAACATTTCCGAGGTAAAGTGTATAGTGGGACATGGATGATTCTGTGGTTCATGGAGCGTCTGTAGATATTCCGACTGAACAGTATTTTCACTGTAATTATACATGGGGAGAGAGAGAGAGAGATCAGTTGACTAACCTTTCAAGCTTTCAGAATAAAATAATCGATAACAGAGAGGCAACGAGAGTATTAGTTGATATAAGCGTATGTGCAGTTACGGTCAGAAATATCTCTCACCCTTTGAGACGAACTATGATGAAACTCTTACATATTAACCTGAAAAATTTGATAAGTACATCACTAGGATTCAAAAATTACTGCTAATTCTATTGTTATTTTTCGTATTGAAGTGGATCGATATTATTGTCCGCAATAGTACTGTATAATCATATTTTCGTGTGACTAACAATACTGCACGACCATTATAGGTCTGAAAATGAGCTGATTTCTTTTATCGACATGAACACGGCTCTCTGTTTTGACACAAATGACATTCGTATATACACATAAAGGTGCAATGCAAAGAATATGAAATCACGATACATCTGTACTTATGAGAGTGCATTATGGAGTACCAAAGAAATTTTACTCTTGCGCGTTCTGTTGTGTCAGGTTTTCGCCCGTGGCAGAATCAGATGATATTTTTAAAATTCTCTTATCGCCATTCACTGCTACTCCACCACCCTGGGAACGATGTCTTCAGGGACACTCAGGGATGGGTTTAAAATGCAGGGAAGTATGAGAATGCAGATATAGGCGCACATACAGCTAGACATCAACATCATCGTCATCATCATAATCTCCGTCGCCGTCGTCATCATCGTCATCGTCATCCTAACATATATTTGAATAAAAGAAAAAAAGAGAGATATAAGGAAGAATTCAGAACTAAAGACTAAGAAGAAACATTAGAGTGGAAGAACTGCCATCAGCCTGCTCGATGTAAACTAAGATAAATAAGAGTCAAACGTGTGTTCATAAATGTTGTATATTATGTTAAAACTGAGTACACGAAGCAAAATACATTTCCATTTCCGTCATCTTCATCAGAAATTATATAAGAAATAAAGTATTGGCCTTACCATCAAGCTGTCAGTTTTAATAGTAATACGTGTTTTACCTCTCCCCTCAGCCTCTCCTTCCCCCTCCCCCCCGTTGGAAAAAAAAAAAAAAAAGCCGGCTTGTTCATAGCGGGGTCAGTGTTTCTCAAGCCGACATAAACAAGAGGCTGCTTCCTTTGTCAGACTGTCAGTAGGAATAAGTGACAAGAGAGAGAGAGAGAGAGAGAGAGAGAGAGAGAGAGAGAGAGAGAGAGAGAGAGAGGGAGAGAGAGAGAGAGAATGATGAAAGGGAGGGGAACAGTTAGGAAAAGCCAGAAAAATACAGAAGGTAAAAAAGGGGAACAGTAGGTCGTAGCGAGAAGAGGAAAGAACAGAATGAAAAAGGATGAATGTGAGGGGAACAGTACATCGGAGAGAGAGAGAGAAGGGGAAAGAGAGGGGGGGAAAAATGAGTCTGTTAAAAGGTGGACGGAAAAAAAACAGTAGGTTGGGAATGACAGGGGGAGGACAGGGAAGAGAAAGGGGACGGAGAATAAAACAGAACGAATGGAAGGGGGGAGAAGAAAGCAAACCGGAGATAGGAAGAAAATAAAATGAATTAAAAGGAAAGGAGAACAGTAGAATAGCAGGGGGGTGAAAGACAAGACGAAGAGTAATGAAGAGAAATGGAGAAATGATAATGAATAAAATGGAGGACCGCGGGGCATTTAGAGAAGGGCAA
>JAGKTI010035974.1:0-11155 GCA_018397915.1 Birgus latro | reverse complement strand
GAGAGAGAGAGAGAGAGAGAGAGACGAATTGGCAGTGCTGGAGGGGGCTCAGAGAAACCAGGGAACGTACTAAAGTAAACTGAGGCACCTGCACCCGAACCGAAGACAATCAAGAGGAATGGGGATCGTCACGGGAGAGGGGGAGGCAAGGGGGGCGAGGAGGGGGACAGGGACGCGGAAGGGGCAGGGAATGAGGGCAGGGGACGAGGAGGGACAGGGGAGAGAATGAAGGGGAGTTAGTGGGAAGCAGGGGAACACGAGGGTTCAAGGAGGAGGCAAGGGAGTAAGAAGGGCAGGGGACGAGAGGGAGGGCAGGGAGGAGAGTGAGGATGGTGGGTAGTCATGGGAGTGGGAGGGGAGGGAGGGGGGAAGAAGGGGGCGGGGGAAGGAAAAAGGGGGGTGAGGGAGAAAGGGGGGTAAGAGAGAGCCACGGGCGATGGGGAACGAAGGGGATCGGAGGGCGAGTGGGGTAAGGGAAGCGAGAAGGGGTCGGGGAGGAGGCTTGAGTGGGCATGGGGACAGAGGGAAGAGAAGGGAGGGTGAGGGGGCACGGTAGCTGTCGGGGTGGCTGTGTTCGGGAGTCAATTGTGTTGGAAATGGTGCAAATCTCGATATCCAAGTTGGATTGTCAGTTTATCCCGCCAGTCTTAATTATTGTCTCACAAAGTCAGTTCTGGAGCGTCAGTTCCTGTCTCTGAATCTGTATATCTCTAAATGTGTTCTGGAGTCTTAATTCGTATCTCTGAGTTCGATCTACCCCAACAAGCTACCTTCGAGATTTCACAGCAGTGGTGGGTAGGTATTGCTGTGAAACTGAAGTGGCGTATGCTTAACACAAGAATCATAATCGTGTGTGTGTGTGTGTGTGTGTGTGTGTGTGTGTGTGTGTATCTTGCTTCACCAGACGATTTTTTTTAGATCAAGGGGGTGTTCTAGCAGTGGAAGGAAGGGTTCAAGTCTCTCTAATTAACCTCTTCAGTCCGAAAAATCTCTCCTAAGCCGAGTAAAGTCGTCTGATAATAACAAAACTGTAACACAAAATACGTCAGTACAGAGTCGAGGCCAACACGTAAATCGCGAATGGGAAGGCAAGGTTCGTAAATTTAGCGACGATTTCTGTGTGTCTGTGATTGAGATGCTGAAGAGGGAAGCCTTCATGTGGTGGTACAGATATAGCCGGACTGCCCCACTGCCTCGGTTATACAAAACGTCCCTCAACTCCCCCCCTGTCCCGTGAGAGGAGGATGGTGGTGGCCTGCACAAAAGGGGGCATCATCAGCCTGCAGTCCACCGGGTTCACGTTCAGATCACCTTGGTGCCACAATAGCCTCTCCGAAAAAGGAAGAAAGAGAATTGGAGCCTGTCTTTTCCTTCGCATTTTGAGTGTAAATCTTAACACTTATAAAACTGTACAATATTACTGAGGATTAGTGGAGATGTTACGGATAAAAGAATGTAAATAATCGCGGTGTTACAGAAAAAATGATTAATGGAGCTATTGCTGATAAAAAATGTAATTAATGGAACGGATAAATGATGTACTTAAATCGAGGTGTTACGGATAAATGATGTACTTATATCGAGGTGTTACGGATAAGTGATGTATCTATATTGTACATGAGTTTCCGTCATGAGGTTTACGTTCTTGTATATATTTTTTGCATAATCAAGTAGCGTAGTCACTGTTCCACGTAGACGCACCACAGACGCGACTGAGTGGAGACTGAGGCGTATACTGAGTGGCTGTGGAGATTCCGTAACGCCTCTTCCTAAGCGATTTATTCTGCCTGTTGTACCTCCTCTTACTGATCCAAAGTGACTCGATGTTAAACCAGTAGGATATTAAAATTCAGACGACCATGAGAGAGGGCTAATATTCTCTTGTTCTATGTGTGTAAGTTATATTGATGTAAAAATATATGTAAATAATGTAGAAGAGGAAAGTGAGGTGAAATATGCAAAATAAATGGTTAAGGAAGAGGTGAGAGAAAGCTTCCGAGGCCGACTGAGAATATGGAATTGTGGGTGTGATGTGGCTGTGTGGGGAGGTGGTGAGTGTGGGTCCAGGGCTGAGAATATGTAGTAACTTGCGATAAATCCCCGTCGTAACTAAGAACTATATTTGCCGGATAGACTTGGAGGAGAGAGAGTACAGAATCTTACCACAAAATTACAGTAACTTATAAGAAACATGTGTATTTGCTTGAAAGACACGGAAGGAAGAGGTTAGAGTCTTGCAACAAAATTACTTCATAATAACTTCGGATAATTTCCCTCTGGAGATGTGTGTTTGCTGGATAATCGAGAGGGGCAGAGGGCAAAAATCACCTGGCAGAATAACTTATGGTAATTTCCCTCATTAAAAGAGTTATATCTGCAGGAAAGACTGGGAAGGAAGAGGACGGAGCCTTCCAACAAAATAACTCATAATAACTTCCCCCTCGTAACTAATATTTGTTTCACAGGAGGAACGAGGGGCTGGGGAAGACTGTGCATCCCCACCCTTTGTTCTTACTGCAGAAAGATACATTAGTTTTATAAACAGGGATCTTAAGTTCGTTTGTAATTCTCACATAAAACATATGGTGGTTTTGGTGAATTCATCCCTATGCCGAGTTGTCTCCTGATCTGTGTGCGGATATGTGGGAAAATCATCATCATCATCATTATCATTATCACACATTTTTCGTCATCATCATCATCATCATCACAGCCTCTCTTCGCCGTCATCATCACAACCAATATCGTCATCATCGTCATCAATCATCATCATCGTCCCAACCAATCTTCTTATAAATTACACTCCCGTATTACTTTTCATCCCTAATGCATTCACAGCCCCATAAAGCTATTCCACTTGAGTTAATTAGCAAGATGAATGTTCAAACTCGTATTTAATCTCATGTTTCATCAGGCTAATGCATTCACTGTTGTTTATAGTGCTTTTTTATTTTTTATTTTGTCATCTCGAATACATTACAGGTTTCCTTGAAGTGATGAAATGATGTGTAGATGAATGTACTTTTCTTTCCTTTTTTTTTGGACCCTATCTCACCCTGTAATTAGCTGGGAGAGAAGGTCAGAATGATGTTGATGATGATGATGATAATGCTGATGATGATGATGATGATGATGATGATGATAATGGTTGTTAAATGAGGTACAACGTATGTCCAGAGAACTTATTACGATTATACTCATAGTTGCTCAAACGTCCACCATTTACAAGGCAAAATAGATGACGAGGATAAATAACAGTCAGCCTGAGTAGCCGAATTGCCTAGTTATTCACTTTTACATTTTGCAGTACGTTTACGAATGCAATAAATGTTCAGAGGACTTTTGCTACAGAAAAAAAAAGAAGAAGTCAAAACAGAGCTGAATTTTACAAGAGGTCATACGATAATTTTCCGATCGTAGTTAAAAAAAAAAAAAAGACTTACTAATGGAGAGTGAAAAAGAGACATTGGATGATTCTGTGCTCTGTATTCCCAGTCCTTCCCCTAAATAAGCTCTTAATTACGACACGGATTTGATCGCAAGTTCTTTCGTCAGTCAGCGTCCAGAACTCGACCACTAGAGTTAACCCTTTCAGTACAATGGGCCTCTTCTAAGATGAATATAATCGTCTGGAAGTAGCAAGTATAAAAATGGATAACTGTAGTGAAGGTAATGTTTTCTACCATCACAGTCTACCCTAAAATAAGAAGAAAAAAAATTATCGTATGGAAGGAGTAAAAAAAAGTGGAGTAGCAAAGTTCATCTAACGCTACTGTTTACCACCACCTCCCCACCATAGCTCCCACCCCCACAGTACGATCCACTTCCCTCCCTCCTCAACTACCACAGCCCCCACCCCCACAGCCACAACTCTCAAGCCCCCATTCACCCTCACCACAACCTTCAACCCCAGCCCTCCCCACCACTGCAGCCCTCACACCCCAATCTATACCTCTCCCCTCCACACCCCACCCCACCTTTCCCCTTCCTTCCTCTCACCACCAGACCCTTCTCCCCAGCCCCCTCCACCACCACCACCCCAGTCTCCGCCACTCCTTGTTGTTTATTACTGTACTTAGGTAATCTTCAGTGTTGTGTACATCTTCACCCACTGTGTGTACATATAACGAAGCTGTTTGTTATCCTTAGACACGTAGGAGCCTGGTTTCCTCCCCTGACTCCCTGGTACCTTCTCCTTACTTGTGAAATACTCGATATGGCACTTAAATATCACGTTACATATTTATTTTAACTATATTTATGTTAGATATACTCGTAATTCACATAACAGGATATTATTTTGTGGGGTATTTATGAAGACTGAATCCACGTTGTAAAAATATAGATACTGTAGCGTAATGGGTAAAATAAATCTCTTAGAGAGAGGTGTTAAGGAGAGTCAGGAGCATCTCTTCCTTGGCGATTGATTTTACGTAGATTACCTAATGTTATTCTTTTCTGTTATTTATACCTTTTAATAAAGAGCATAAAGAACCTAAATAACAATCTAACATTTAACGGATCATATCCAGAAATAAACCGCTAAGGAGGAAGTGTTAGGGAGCGTCCTTGACCGGAGAGACCAAGGCACTTAGCTAATTCGCCATTGACCGGAGCTTTTATGAGGTCAACGGGGGTCATATCAACACTCCCGCCCCAGGCAACTGTGACCTTCAGGAGACTTTATGGCTCCTCTATTTAATTTTATCTATCTAATTATTTTTATCTGTCAAATTAACGTTATCTACCTAATTAACTTTATAGTCGGCATTTATTTTCTACTCTATACCTATTTTCTCTAAGCTCTATGTCAGTCTGTAAGAGATACAATTTCTAGCATCAGTTCTAATTATCTGTCTTTAAGGTGATTTTCAAGAGCTTAATTATTTTTCCCAAGCTCTATGTTAGTAGGTGATCTAAGTAACGTACCAAAGAATATTAGTGCGTAAAGTACGGGAAAATAAATCACTAAAGAACAGGTGCTACGAAGCCTCCAAGAAACTAAAATTCGGTGTGCACAGGCGGGAGAAGAAACCCCGTTGTCTAGGCCTCCAAAAAGTACCCCCGCAGCTTTCTAAATGGTCGTGCTTATATATGGTAAGGTGTCATGTTTCCAAAAAAATAATAATAATAACCTGTACATATTGAGATTATATTCCATTGATATTTTGTATTGAAATGTTCATTAAATCGTATATTTTATGGTAAACGGATTTTTTTATTTTCCCTCGGATGATCATACGGGATTAAAGCACACACACACACTTCCGCAATTAAAGTCAAATTAATTTCTAGGGCTTTTAACAGGAGGGGATCTCTAATAAATGGATTTTATAATCAATGGTTTTTTCTCTCTATATAGTCTGTAATTTTTTTCCCTGTAATATAGCCATGGTTTCTGTCATACCCACGTTCTCCAGTAAGTATAATAAACATCTATGCGTTCTCTAGTACAGTGGTTCTCTAAATATATGAAATCTCTTACTTTCGTGTGCTTGACTCCCCACACCACAGCCATGCCTTACAAACGAGTATTCTTGTGTCCGGAAGCGAAACATAAGGTCGGTGTAATTAACCACCTCCCATTTTGAGTACGGCCGTCACGAAAAGAAGGATGGATGAGACAGGTGTAATAATCTACCTGGCACCGGGACGAGGGGCTTGGTCAGGTGAGAATGAGGTGCGAATAACTGGGAAGGAAGGTAGGTACAAGATTTCTCACCATTTCTTAGCATGTTATATTCTAAAGAAGTTAAAAAGGTAATATTTTGTGTGGATGGAAGAAAAAATAATTGGAAACGCAAGATCTGAAACCTGTTACTTATTTTACCTTGTTATTTTTATTATTATTTTTTTAATGCAGTTAAGACTTTGGTTTTGTTTTGCTAGTTTTTAAAATTCTTCGGACGAATCCCGGATGATATTTGACTTCCTGAATTTACACGTTTACTCACCTTTATTTCGCTTTATTTAGCTTGAGATCCAGTAGGGTACGTCATAAGGAAATACTTCTACATGCACTGAGAGAAAGCTAAATGGGAGTGTAATGTATGTGCTGTACACGATAACATATCTGCCATCTAGAGGAAAATTATCAAGTTACTTATATGAGAAGGAAAAAGCCTATGTGGATATGTTGGAGTCCAGGTGGGTATAAGGAAATATTCGTTTGAACTAAGGGAAAGATTAAAAAAAAAATCATGTCTGAAAGAATCTGTTGAAGAAATATTTGAGCTAAAATAAGAAAATGATCACTTTCACCCTAAAGAATTGCACGAAAATCACTTCAGGTACGTGGCAATAAACTTCCTTCAGTGTTCAGTGCCATTTCTTTTCCCCCCCTTTGCCCCTGCTAGTGTTCACTCTCGGCTCACCTGTTCTAGGACCTGTATTTTGAGATCAAGAAGTGTGACCTTCAGCTTAGCACCGCCACCCGGACACGCTAGCTTCCGTGCCTCCGTCTCGTCCATCACCCTGGCCGCTGACTTCCACTGGGTTCCCGTCACGGTCATTACAACGATACTCATTATGTTTGTCATCCTTACCACAGTCATCACCTTTGTTGTGCTTCCCTTCGCGTGTCCACACCAACACAACATCAACACAAACACTACCTACGCAATGGGGGGGTGTTCTCCTCGGCTTGGGGGTTCTGCAGCACCTCTTCCTAAAATGTTTGCTTGGGGTATAACAGCTTGATTTTCTTCTTGTGGTTATTTATTACAGCTTATTTTTTGGCAGTTTGTCCCCAGTTTTCTACTATTTTTCATTAACATAATTTCACCACTGACATAGTTTCTTAAACGGCATAAAAGGTAATGTTAATGTTCATAGTGGGAAACTGGAAAAAAAAAAAAAAAGGATGTTAGAGCACCTATCGTCACATATAAGCGCACTCCTTAGTGTGTGTAAGACTGATAGACATATCGTGCATCACTTGCCTTGGATATTGCTAATCCATATCTCATTCCTTTTTATGAAAACTGCTTTGACATAATCCGGGAGAGACAAAACAAAAAAGTCAGGCAAAAAAAGAGGTCCTGCTGTGATTCAAGCTCGCACTTTTCATATTAGACGCGATCATGCAACGTGTTAACATGAAACCTGTACTGTGGCCGTAAAAAGAAAAAAAAAACAAGAAACACCTGTTTGTTGTTCTCGCGGTGCGTGACGTGCGAGAACACCCAGATCAGGTGTACCGTAACATTCACTACATCCAGCTCAGGTGTGCTTTAACAGTTTCGAGAACATAAGAACGGAATTTTGTAGAGTCGGGGAAATATCATGGTGGCTATAGACACTGATAGAGTTTTTGTTATGGAATACACTGACAGGATTTTGTCTAGAATTTTAGTGTATGCAAAAGACGCGAAAAAAAAAGTCAACTGTATTTCTGCCTCACAAGAATATTGTATCTTAATGGCAGTCACCACATCCATATACCGCAACTCCTTCATTAAGAGTGTAGTTGTGAAAATGAGGTGATATGATGAAGAAAATGATGGTGAGTGTGATGGTGAGACTAAGATCGTACAAAGCTAAGAAAAAACTGAAGGTTAAACATGGTGAAAGTGTTGGTGAAAGTGTGTGGACGAGTATGTCTGATGGTGAAAATGAGTGTGTTGTGGTGTTCAAATACTGTTGCTGTGATGGTGAGATTTTAAGACTGTACAAAGCCAAGAGGAAAATGGTGAAACTTTAAGATGTGTGGTGGTGGAGTTGAGAAATTAGGACTGAGATAAAAAGTGAAGGCGAGATTGTGTGGTCGAGCAAGACTGAGATTAAAAAGGCAAAACTCTAGCATGGTGGAGTGTTTGGGGAAGATGTATGAGTGGTGGAGATGGCGGTGGAGGAGGTGGTGGGGTAATATGTGGGATAGGGAAGGTCCAAACTTAACTTGAACGCGCCGTGTTTCTAATCCCTTATCTCCTCCCCCCCCCAACTCCCTCCTCCTCTGCTCCGTATCTTTCAAAAAGGCTCACAACTTTTCTCTTCGTCCTTTTTTTTTTTTTTTTTTTTGAGATGGAACACACTTATACGCAATAAAACAGCGCACTTCTACATCATGTGAAATTCAGGCACACGCTCCACTCGCACGGAAGGAGAGAGAGAGAGAGAGAGAGAGAGAGAGAGAGCATGTGAATGTGAATGTGGAAACGAAAGTGACTAGAAGTGAAAGTGAATGAAAAAGAGTATGAATGAAAATGAGTGAAAATGAGTATGAATGTGAAAGTGAATGAATGTCTTAGTGTTAAGGAAGGTGAAAGGGAACGTGATAATGTAAATGAAGGTAAAAGAATGAAAGTAAAAGTGAAAGCCCGCAGAGAGAGAGACAGACAGACAAACAGAGAGAGAGAGAGAGAGAGAGAGAGAGAGTCTTAATACCCATTCACCTGGAAAGAGCAAGATGAAACAAGGCAAGAAGAGAGAGAAAAAAAAGTTGAAATTAGAATGAAAAAAGTTGCCGGAGGGATGATTAGGTATGCAGTAAAAGGCAGAAGCACGAAACAAAGAGCGTTCGCCCAGATGTGGCCTGGCATCTCATCACTCCAGCAAGAACCACCATATTCTCGATGATTTGGAAACGGTTTTCTATACTCAGTTCACTCCAACCTGGCCTAAAAGGGCAGTCCATCCACCTTGAATGCCTAGTTGTAACAAGAGGTTGATACTAGATATGATGGTCATTGCGAAAAAAAGTGCAATGGGAAGGATGTAGAGCCGCACCATTGTCTATATTCTGCCACCGAGCTACGCGAAATAAACTGCAAAAGGACGAAAATCTGGTGCAAACTAAAGAGAAAGAGCCACAGCCCCCTCTCTTGTTCTCATTTATTTTGGTTATTACGCCTCACTGTTATCTTTTGTGTCTTTTATATCTTTTTAATACCAACACAGACTGCATAAACAACACACAAAAGAATACTAACGAGCGACATGCAATAAAAAAAAAATTGTTAAGGTTGAAGTGCGTGGAAGCCTCCCGCAACGACGAGATGCGGGACAAGGGGGAAGGGAGCGGGAGGTGAGTCGAGAGGTTGAGCGTGGCGGCCGGCAGGAGGCAGGACGAGACATGAACCACGTGAAGTCAGAGCAACGAAGCAGTTTCATTCTAAATCACTCTAAGCAGACGAAATCTAAAAGTTCTTAGTATTAGAATGTAGTGAATAGACTGTCAAAATAATGTATGTATGTATTTAATGTATTGGAAGGTAATAAAAGTTATTATGGAACGATATAATGCTCGGTAAAATGATGCGGATCAGTGGTTCGAGGATACGGAAACTCGGGTGAACTCCAGACGGGTGAACTCCAGACGCCTGTCGCCTCCCCTGCTCTCGTCAGCCTCCGGTCGTCGTGGCAGACAGTGTTACTTATCACGCGCTCTGTTTCTCGGACGATTTGTGAACTTTGAACGTGATATACAATTACTAAGACCAGGAAAAGTGAAGAAGAACAATCCTGGTGTGGCGTGGAGCGACAGCAGCGCAGAGGTGAGTACAATTTGACTTGTTTTACGAGGGAATTAAGTTATATGACCGCCATACCCTTCCCCCACGTGCCGAAGTGAACTGCTGGCTGGGAGGGGAAGGGCAGAGAGGTTGGAGATGGTTGAAGCAGGTTAGTTGTTTAAAGTATTTGATACAGTGGTGAATTTTTACTTGTTGACTCACTAGCTGTTTATTTGGAAGTGTTTTCCCGATGCTCTTTGTCGATATGAGATGCTCTTGAAACAGCTTAGCCTGATAGTTAATAGTACTTGTTAAAAAGGTGCAGTTTGAATTTTAACTTGTGGATATTCATTGGCGGTTTATTTCGAGCGATGTTTTCTGCGATGTATTTTGATGCGACGAATACTACCTACCCAGAGAAAACATTTTAGATATTTTACGCGAGTTCACATGTAAAGTAATACCGATAACATTTGCTGAAAGAATAGAATTACTTGCGTACTTCGTAATAATATTTCTGATTTTATACTCATGTTCGTTGCTTTTATTTTTCCAACTGGAGATACTGACATTGGTAAAGGGGATTTTTTTTTTTTTTTTTTTTCGATATGCACCCACGCTTTCATTCTTTCTGCTGAGGGTCGTGTTCCGGGTGGCAAAAGAAGCCTTGTAACACCTCTCATTATTATTATTATTATTATTATTATATTATTATTATTATTATTATTACATTAACTTACTATTATGTGCTATATCGTTTTAATTCCGATACTATAGTTTGCATCAATAATATACAACAACTTATTAAGGTGTATATGTTCGGAATGAATCACGAAAGAAGAGGTGTCAGGAAAACCCCAATGGCACTTAGATACAACCTCAGGTCTCAAGTGTGGAACAATATATACTTAAATATAGTAAACCAACCTGACGTGCTCTTAACCTGAAGTACTCTCGATTAACCCTTTCAGCACAAATACTTATTACCTGTTGTACCTGGGCTGCGTTTCTTTACTAAGGCTGTACACTCGACTTGCCTTTATTCTTTACTGCTGGTAAGTTAATAATGAATGGAGCTGAGAAATATCATACGAAGTGCAATAGGTATTTTCAGTAAAGTTACGTTCATAGCGCCAACCAAACACAAAGGGAGTAGAATATATACAATACCTGGAGCTATTTTCGCGTAGTTCTTTTGTACATAAACATTGAAGAAAAAAATAATAATGGAAAGGGAAAAATGTCTGAAAAAAAAATCGTCAAAAAGCGGATCTGTTCATAATCAAAATTAGTGCCATATATTTTTTTCCACCACTTTTTAAAAATATTATGGCCACAGAAATAAGCTTACCCAGAATAAAATGATAAAATATGGTCAGGCGGAAAGAATGGGCTCCATGTAAATTCATATTCCATGCATCCGTGAATTATAGTTTGAATTTGCCATAACTTTTTCGAAACTTTACGTAACTCGACCAAACAAGTGAAATTAAATAAGTTTAGTGGTAGGAGATTGCCCGGTGTCTGAGTGAGAGAGATCATGTAACTTTGCTTTATCCTCGACGCTCAAATTTTCCCACATCATATATCCCTCATATCCCGTCTCCACCGCCTCTCACTCTCCATCACCACACTCACCACGTTTCACCACCACCATTACTACCACCACCACCACACATTCATACTTTCCTTCATATCTTCCC
>JAGKTI010035973.1:0-11155 GCA_018397915.1 Birgus latro | reverse complement strand
TATATATATATATGGTGTTGACTTTGGCATTAATATGAATTTCAAATATCAGTTTATTGTACACAACTTCGTGGCAACCAAAGCTCTTGTCCATACTTATTTCCTGGTTATATCATGTGCGTTGCTGGGTGAAATTTGAGTAATCAGTAAGAAACTTTACAATGAAGTCTTCGTGGGAAAGCTCCCAGGGAATGCTTGTTCTGGGACACGCAAACTCTCAGTCTGATCCTGGACACACATAAGAGAATATTAACGAGCCATGTGCAGAAACAAAGTAGCAAGGAAGATGTACTAAACTCGTATGGCCTCCTTAACAGACGAGAATACCCTTTGTCTGATTATTCGTTTGCACACGTTAGCATACAAGAGAATATGAACGAACCATATGCAGAAATGAAATACATTTTTTTTTTCCCTAACGAGGATCCCTAAATACTTTCAACTTTTTAATGGTCAGACTGGGTGTTCGATTTACCCACCAATCAAGGCGACTCATTCCTGCCTCATAACGACAGCTTACTGAATTTCCTGCAACTACAACTTAGTATTCACGTTGTGGAAGTGGCCCAGTTCCATCAGGTGGAAACAAATTAAATGTAGGGAGGGAGTTTGCTAGAGCCACCTAAGCAGACGAGGGTACATGATAGCGTAACGGTTACAGCCAGTCACATAATACCCCTTCAGAGTGTGAGGGCCCCAAACTAGGATACCATTGTTGTACGCCCCTTGTTGTTGGTGGTGGTGGTGTTGGTGTTGTTGCTCAACCCCGGTCATGTCTGGCCCAGTAGACCCATCGACCGCGGATATGAAACTGTCTTAATGGGGTCGTCCCTTAGGTTTTATAAATCCATGGTTATGTCTACGTCGTTGTGTGGCATGCGTTGTGGTGGCCCTTGAACAGTGGCTTAGCTACGGGGGAGCCTGGGGTGGGGGTTCCCCCAGACAGACCCTAGGCCCTCCCACTACTCTCTCCTGAGTTTTTGGATTATTTAATGTCTGTACACCGCGCGTCAGTGGGCCCCTCCAGAATAGTGGCTGTCCCCTTTTGGTCTCTCTACCTTTGTAGACCTGGCTATGTCACTGCCTTAGTGGTGCTTTACATTATATACAAATCTCTGGTCACCTCTAGGATTCGAAACGCGACCCAAAAGTAACAGTCCTTTCCGACTCGATAGCTCTGCTATCGGACCACTAGGCAAAAGTAACTATGTGTGTAACTGTGTGTGTCGTCAGTGATGGAGTCCTGCCTAGCTTCCCCCACCTAGCACAAAAGATAACACAAAGTATATCAACAGGTAAATGCGGCAACACCTGAGTGACCATATAATACACGGGGACGCAACATGACACTACCAGGGCAACACCATACGTAATAGGCTGCCATATAACCTGTGTGCTAAGAGGGAGAGGAGAGAGATGGTAGAGGGAGATGGGGGAGAAAGGAGGGATGAAAATGAGAGGGTCGTAGAGGGGTGAAGGGATGAGGAACAAAGGAATGACTGTAGGTTGAGAGAACAGAAAGAGATAAGGGAGAGAGGGATGGAAGAAGGAGAGGGGAGCGATGGCGATGAGAGAGGGAAAGGAAGGATCAAGAGGAGAGGAAGGGATGGAAATGGGAAAGATGTTGAAAGAATGAAGTAAAGGGAGAAGGAAGAAGGAAGGATAGAAATACTGCATAAGAAAGGAAAGACAACAGACAGATTTCCATGAAGGAAGTTTGGCATCGTCCCCCCCACCCCTCTGACCATATCACCCGCCAGGCTATTGGCTCCGCGTGTCTGCTTCGAGGACGTACTATTGTAATAAAAAATAAGAAAAGAATAATCACCAACATTTCCCTGCCTGTTTTGGTGATGCGAAGTATTAAATACACGGAAAATTTGTATATGGGATGGATGGCAATATGAAGTGCAAACAGAAATGTTCGGGGAAAAATGAGAAATGTTCGTCTATATAGTTCTGGCAAGAAATTGTCCTCGAACTTTTGCTTGTGGGAGTAGGGTCAGCATGTGTCCTGCTGGACCGCCACACCAATGCCCGCACCGCACGGCCACACCAAACACCACACCGGCACCTCGGACAGTCAGTTGTGGCGGTGGCGCAGCTCGGTGCGGTCAGGTGGAGTAGCGGCGCTGTCATGGATCAAACTTGTATTTTTTCACTTTTGGTGGTGCTGGCGGCCAGAACGGTGGCTGCACATACACAGAGTACGCAGGAGAGGGATGGTTATCCTTCTGGCACACACGAGTGGGATGCCCCTGACTCTCCAGTGAATGCCCGTACAGCAGCATGGGCGGCGGCGGCATACGACGTGCTGCAGACGGTGGCGTGTGAGCGGCAGCGGTGGACGACGGAGGCCTCATGTCGCGCTGCCCAGGCGGTGCCGCAGCGCCTCACAAGGGTGTGGGCCACGCAGGCGGGGTCGGGACCGTACCTGGCATGGGTGCCTGATGGGCGTGTGTGGGCGGGTATGGACGGTGTGGAGGGCGTGGTGGTGCTGGACCTACACCCACACGCCTCGTGGGCCCACTTGGTGCTGCTGCTGCTCGTGCACCCATCACACAGGCAACATTGCTCAGGACCCGGCACACGCTGGCTTGGTGAGTCTCTCTCCTAGTAGTATGCTCACGCTTAGTTGATGGCCAATCGTTGTCATAATGGAGGATAAATCTGACTAATAACCAAGAAGACTCATTCCGATCTCGTAACCAAATATTTGTGCATCCATGACTAATAATACAAACTGTGAGTGGGTGTGTTCCGTCAGGTGAGAGCAAATCGACACTACCGTTCTTGTCCTCCCTCACCTTCACACAGTTGCCATTAATGCTTCATGTCCCCAAACCCCTTCAGTCCAAGAACATATTTGATTGATTTTTTCTTGCTACATCCAGAGTTTCTTCTTCAACTTAGGAAAGACTTCTCGTACTGAACGGGTTAATGAAGGGTGTATCTAACCCCTCCAATTCCGAAAGACTATCCTAATGTGATTAAAATAGAAGAGAGAGAGAGAGAGAAATAAAATGAAATACGTCATTGGATTGATGGGGTTAATAATCGCTTGTATATACTGAAAGTTGACTGACACAGGAATTAAGGTGGTAGTTATTACAGACGCCTTCACATCTACTCCTCCTTTGCCCCTTCCTCCTCTTACCTTATCTCATCTCTTTCTTCCCTACTCCCCTCCCCCAGTCCTCAAAGCTCCCACCTCCCTCATTCTTTCCTCCCCCTTACTTTATCCTCATCACCTCTCTCTGTCCTTTACGACTTAGACCCTTCACCAGACATCCACACTACCCTGGTCACCTACCCCTTACTCTCTCCTCATCTCCCCTCTCCCTTTCCTACCCTCAAGCTGCCTGTCACTTCCCTTTTACCCTCTCCCTTACTCCTTCCTTCTCTTATCATATCCTCTTTACCCTCCCCTGTCATCCCTTACCTCTTCCTTCTCTCTCCCTACCCTAATCATATCCCCTTTACCCTTTCCCTTCCCCCTTCCTGCCCTCATCCTACCCTCATCCCCTCACTCTTACCCTCCCCTTCGCCCCTTCCTTCCTTCATCACCTCGTCCTTACCCTCCCCCTCACTCCTTTCCTCCCTCATCCTCTCCCCCTTACCCTCCCCCTCCCCCTTTTCTTCCTTCATCCTACCTTCATTGCCTCGATCTTCCCCTCCCTCTCATGCCTTCTTTCCCTCATCCTATCTTCATCACTCCCCTAACTCTCCCCTTACTCTCCCCTTCCCCTCCCCCTCCTCCTCCCCCCCACCTCACTGCCAGGAATCAGAGGGCGTCACGGGTCACTGAATTTAAGAGGAGTTCCTGGAGGCCCTGCGCGACACTCATTACCCCATCTCTGTCTCTGTACTTAATCAACAGACGCACCTCAGTTCCTTGTAATATTCTGATCTATCCTCCGCTAGACACTCCTCTCTGTCACTGTTATAGTATACTGGATGATCCACAAATAGCGCCACTCTTACACTCCTTCGGCCGATTTCTGTTGTGTTTTGAGGAGACGACTTGGCCAGCGTTGTCAGTCTGCGTGTGTGTGTGTGTGTGTGTGTGTGTGTGTGTGTGTGTGTGTGTGTGTGTGTGTGTGTGTGTACTTTATTCATTTCCTACTCCCACTGCTACACTCACACCCATACTAGCAGACTGAGCCGTCCCTGCAACACTTAAGGTATCCCCAGGTTACTTTTTAAGGACCCTCCGTACATCAAACTGTTCGGTTAATATCAGTGCCATCACGTGAAGGCACCCCCCTCCAAAACCGAGAACGTCAATACTTGTATCCATAGTCCTCTTATACGCGGATAAACTATAGCTAATGACAATTTTTTTTATATTCAGTTTATTTATTTATTTATTTATTTTTTTAGCTGAGTTAGTCACAGAAATTCCTTGTTCGCGTACAGTCACAGTTTTGATGAATTTTGGATGAATTTTCCTTGAAGAATATGAATAACTATATGATTTAAATCTTTCCACTACTCTTATCTTAAGCAAATCTAAGCAAGCGTAGGGGAAACTAATATAATCGAGATAAAATGGTTCTTTAATCATCGTAGCTCTATTTCTCACAATGGCCCGCGGTGAGGACATCTACATCACGCCACTTTGATCTCAGCCGGAACGTGGAAGGAGAAAGGAAACCCCAGATACAATCTCCATCCCTCCTGTGCTGTAGGAGGTATGAGACTGCTTGCAACACTGATGCTGGGCGGTGGGGTCTCCTAATCCCAACGTCAGTACAATGAAAGGAAGCTGCGGCCTTTCCCTCTGGTTCCGTTTAGATGTCTGTCACGGCACGCATGGAACACATGGGTAGAATTATTTTACCTCTGTCCTTGGGGTTATAGTCCTCTGAAAACATTACACAAAAACCACTACACAGAAAATTGTACACAGAAAACACTAAACAGAAGACACTACACAACAAATACTACACAGAAAATACTACGCAGAGAACACTACACAGAAAACACTACTCAGAAAACACCACACAAAAAACACAGTTGAGAAAGCATTACACAGAAAAGCCTCCACAGAAAACACTACACAGAAAACATTTCACAGACAACACCACAGCCACTGCACTGTACTGCAAGACTGGTAGTTCATATCTATATCAGGAAACTCGAAGCTTTACCAACATTAACCGACATCCAACTCAGTCACTCCGAGGAACACTTCAGAAGTGTAAATAAATCGCTTTTGGTAGCTTTTTTGATTTTGATAAACCGTCAAAAATACTAAAGACATTTTTTTTTTTTATTAAACTCTGAGTCGTGTTCTTTCTTTTCATATGATTTTCCGGAGCTCAGGAAATACCTCTCTCAGTGAAGGGGTTATTTAAAGTTATATATACCTAGTGAAATTCTTAAAGTCCTCCCTAACTTTAATAATATCGTCTCTCTCTCTCTCATCTCTCTCTCTCTCTCTCTGCCAGCCCAGTGAAAGAGGGGTGAATAATAAGAGACGGAGCATAGAGAAGAGGGGGGAAGGGAGGGGGAGAGAGGGGGGGAGGGAGATAAGTCTTTGATGTGCCGCTCATCAAAGAGTGCCGACTCTTTCCTCTTCCCCTCCTTCCCACCATCCTTCCCCCCTCTCCCCCCATCTCTCTTCATCATTCCTCCTTCCAGTCTCTCTTTCTTCGTGCCTCCTTCCTTCATCTCTCTCTTCCTTGCTTCATCTTTTCTCTTCTCTTCTTCTCTCTCATTATCCCTCCTTCCTCCCGCCTTCTTTCTCTCTTCATTCCTCCTTCCATCTTCTCTCTCTCTCCCCTCCAGTTCACTTACTCTCTCTCCTCTTTCCTCTCCTCTCTCTATCCATCTTTCCTCCATCTCTTTCTTCATCCTTCCTTTCTCCCCCTCTGTCTCTTAACTTCTCCTTCGTCTCCCCTGCTTCCCTCCAGCTCTCTTATTTCCTTATCCCTCTTCTTTCCTGTCTCCTCTTCCCTCCCTCTCTCTCCTCTCTTCATCCCTCCTTCCACCCTATCTTTCCCTTCCCTCTCTCTTACTTCCTTGTCTCTCTCCCTTCTTTCTTTCCTTTTTCTTTCCCTCCTTCCTTCCCTATTTTTCTCGTCTCTTTTCTCTTTCATGTTTTTCCTTCTCTTTTTCATTTCCTCCCTCTCCTCCTTCATTCTTGAGAGAGAGAGAAAAAAAAGAAAGGGGGGGAGTAGTGGAGAATGAGAGACCAGTTAAGGAATGTCTTAAGAAGGATTTTTTTCACTTAAGATAAAACTGGGCCACGTGGAAAATCCCAACACAGCTTGCCACACCCACCTTGCCTTAACCCTCTCAGGACGATTATTTATTTATTTATCAACGTTATCATTCTCTCTCTCTCTCTCTCTCTCTCTCTCTCTCTCTCTCTCTCAGGGGCCCCATTTGTGTAGACCTCCCTAGCGTCCTTCCATCCTCTCTTCCTCCATTTTCCTCTCTCTGCCTTTGTTTCCCCCCCACGTCATCATTTCTCTTTTTTTCCCTCCCTCTCTACTTTTCCTTCACTCTCCTTTCCTCATTTTCCCTCTCTTCCTTGTTTCCCTCCACTTTTCTTACTTCCATCTTCCGTTTCTCCCTTCTTTTCCTCTACTTTCCTTTCCTACATCTTCCCTCTCTCCATAGTTTTCCTCCGTGTCCCTCTGCTCCATTTTCCCCCCAGTTTCTTGTTTCCTCCTCCCTTTCGTTTCTTAAATTTTACTTCCTTGCTCCCGTTTTCCTCCACACTTCTTTCTTCCATAATCCTTCTCTCTCTCTCGGTTCCCTCTACTACCCTTACCTACTTTCCTCCCTCCTCCTCCCTTGCCTACTTTCCTCCCTCCACCTCCCCTACCTACTGTCCTCCCTCCACCTACCTTCCTCCTTCCTCCTCCCTTATCTACTTTCCTCCTCCCCCCCTCTCCCCGTACCTGTGCCTGCGTCCGTAATTATCAAGGATCTTAAGTTCCTGATATAGAGGGTGATCCATATACAACGCGCCTCTTCCAATCCACTGGGCGATATTTTTTGTGTTGCGGGAACGGCTTGATCAGTGTATATCCTCCATCATTTATTCATATCCTACTCCCACTGTCTCCCCGCCCACACCAGCAGAACGAGCCGTCCCCAGAAAACACAAGATACAGCCAGTGAGTTTCTAGTGGTGCGCTGTTTGTGGACCACCCTGTATTTTTCAGGATAAATGGGTATCTCTCCAAAATTTAAATATATCAGAAAGAATATGAATTTTTCGTATTCTTTCACTTTAATATTAGCTCTAGTTGGTATGTGAAGAATATAAAAAGCCAAAAAATGTTAAAAAAAAACAAGTCTTATACGCAACTTTAAATTTAGGAAAGATTCTGAGTAGGAGTTGGGTGGGACGGAGTGTGGGTGGCGGGGTGGGGCAAGAGGAGGATCACTATCTAGGGCGTCGTTGAAGTCTCCTGGCTGCACTGGGTCGCTTGCTCTGTATACAGCACCACACCACACTACACCATACCTCATACCACACCACACTACACCACAACAAATCACAACATACAACACTACATCATTTGCATACCATACTTCACCACACCAAGCCACACCCCACCACACCACACTACGCCATACCGCATATCATACTACACCACACCATGCCACATCACACCACACTACACCACATCTCACCATTTGCATATCATACATTGCACCACAGCAAACACCACAGTTCCACACTCCCCACCACACCACAATGCATTACACCACAGTACACCAAACTTCATAGTGCATACCATATTTCATCACACCGCACCACACATGCTACACCCCCACACACCACACCAACGCATAGCATCACACACGAAAACGCACATCACAATATAGCGACACACACATCACATCACAGCACACCACAGTCCTACGTCACACCACACCACGCAACAATTTCACATACACCACATTACATCACCGCCACACACCACACCAATACAGGCTGAAGTATGTCCGCCAGTGAGGAAGGACTTGCCCAGAATGTGACACTGGGAAAACTCTTCTTTCCTCCATAATCCTTCTCTCTCTTGTTTCCCTCCTCCCTCCACCTCCCTTACCTACTTTCCACCTTCCTCCTCACTATGAAACGGGGTGTCGATCTGAATGTTTACCTCATCCTTCAATTCACGTTAAACTATATCTGATTCCAACCTCTGTGTGGCAAGACCCTAACACCAGACTATTTCATTCCGTCTACAGATTTCTTTGCTGTCTATGGGTTTACTAAATCGTTTTCATCTCTTCCTTTTCTCTCAGCCAACGTCAGTCGAGAGAAATCCTAACAGACAGACAGGTAATTATATCTCCTGCTTCCTTTCCTCCTCTCTCAGCCAGCGGGGACTGCTTGAGGATCGGGGTGAAGGAGCGGTGTCGGAACCTGCTGGAGAATGGGGCCCTGGGAGGCGATGGTGTGGCCAGGCGCTGCGAGACCAACATGCTGCCCCTTGTGATCAGGCAGAGAGACGACCCTGCCCTCCACACCAGGAACGCCACACCACCACATCACTCCACAGTCCCTCACGCCACACCACATCAATCCACAGTCCCACACACCACACCGCATCACTCCACAGTCTCACACACCACACCACATCACTCCACAGTTCCACACACCGCACCACACCAAACGCCATTGCTGAATACCACGCAGGATTCAGTGCTCTTTGCCGTAGATTCATCGTCATCTGAAGAATATTTTTCGCCACCCGAAGTGAATTCAATATCAAGTCTGGAAATCACAACTCCTCAGGAACACGGAATTAAGGGATCCAAGACGCCAGTAAATGAGGAGGAAATATCAGCTGCCTCTCTGACCTCCACGCAAGCCACCATCACCACCACAACGCGGCCACACCTTCGTCAGCGTCTCCTGTGTCGTGACGCCCCGGGGTACCTGTCCTGCCCTGTCTTGCGGCCCCTGGAGGACACGACCCACCTGGTGTGCGACCCGCTAGGTAGGCCAATCGTAAAGGGGCTGTACTTTTGTGAGCCTGGGAGGTTTTATTGCATTTGTTCCTTAGTTATTTCCTTTAACCCATTTTGCCTATTTATTTAGCAATTTTGCCTACTTATTTAGCCTTTTTTGACTATTTATTTTTCGATTTATTAGCTTATTTCGCCTAGTTGTTTGTTTATTCTGTTTTGGCCAGTTCGTCTGTTTATTTTCCTGTTTTTGCCTATTTATTTTGCCTGTTTTGCCTCGTTTGCCAGTTCGTTTTGCCTACGCTGAATATTTAGTTTTGATTGTTGAAAGCCTGCAGGAGGCTGGATAATAAATAATGATAATAATAATAATAATAATAATAATAATGACAACAACAGTAACAACAATGACACTACTATTACCACTACTATTGTTGCCGCTGCTACTACTACTACTACTACTACTAGCAACAACAACATCAGTATCAACAACAACAACACTATTGTTACTACTACTACTACTAATAATAATAATAACAATCCTAACATAATTAACAATGCCAACAACGATAACACCCCAAACCTCACCCACTCACTGCACCACCTCCCCTGCAGAGAAGAACCGCCAGTCGTGTATGGAACCGGTACAGACGCGTTGCAGGGTGCTGGAGGCGTGTGATCAGGGCGTGGTGGTGGTGGGGGCGTGGAGGAGGGAGGTCAGTCCACGCCACACCGCTGCAACAGTCCACGCAGCGTACCGTCTTCTTACACGCTACGGATTTCTTAAGACAAACATCAAAATCTTCTACGCCAACGGTGCAAGGAAGGACGAGTGTGAGTATTAGGGAGCTGTGTGTGTGTGTGTGTGTGTTATCGCAGGGTGAGGACGGTCCTTGTAGATATTTGTTATACTGTGTAGATATGACCTTTTTCAGCCAAAAACTTTATCATCTGTTCCTCTGATAGGTTCAGTCTCTGTGCAAAATCTGGCGCAGTTCCATTCAAAAATGTTCCTCTAATCCTGCTCACAGGCAAGCAGACAGACAAACAAGACCAGAAACATAATTCCCTCACTCTTTGACGCGCCGGTGCAGTGTCGTGCAAGAGAACATCAGGTTGTATTTGACAAATTAAAAGCTTTGAAACAGAGGCTATGAAGTTTCTTCTCAACGGAAATGTTATACGGCTCACAGAGATAACACTGAAACTATGATCTTTTCATAAATAATTTCGTCCCATCTTTAAGCGGGAAAAATCAGGATGGTGATGATGATTATGATAATGATGATGATGATGAATTCAAGGTGCAGCCTGGGTGATATAAAACAGAAAACAAAGCCAGATGGCCCAGTCCCACTCCTCCTCCCCAGTGGTTCCCATCACTTCCACGAAGGCATGATACCGACGTCTTCCTCTTATTCGGCGTGCTGGTAATCTCGGCTCCTTGTACACACGGGCGACAAAAGCGAGCGACATTCCTGCGGTTTTTCTGAGAGGTCTCGGTTAGTGTGTGTCCCCGGGGATTTAATTCATCGTCTTTTTTTCTTCTCGGTATTGATTCTGATGTTGATATTGGGAGGATGACGCGCGGGAACTATGGTAAACATGATGTGGGCAAGCTGGACCGGACTCTCTTCTCGTTGGCATAGGTAGCTTTGTTACATCTCTGCGTAAGAAATTTATTTTATATGTACACTAACTTGGCCCAGATTTTCGTCTTTTTTTTTCAACTTATTTCACGTAGCCTAGTGGCAGAAAAAGACGATGCTGTGGCTCTTCAACCTTACGGTAGCACTTCTTCGTGACTAGCATCATATTCTAATGTTAATCTATTGCTACAACACAGTATTGAAGATGGAAGGACGGCAATTATAGTGCAAGGTAAAGTGAAGAGTATATAGTAGCATCATAAGTGTCATAATTTAAGTACGTACGGTAAGGAGAAACTGAGACAAGTAATCAGTCTGAAACCTTGGCAAGATCCTGTACAAGTATCTCATCACTGGCCATAAATGATCTGGACTCAATATCTCTCATCACCGGCCGTAACTGCTCCAGCCTCTCGATATTCCTCCATTACCAGTATTACTCCACACAAAAGAGTCGAGTCATGGATGTCAAATAAGCGACGCTTCAATGGATAAGCAATTTCAGCCGCATTTTATGATTTTCGCGTGAATGTGGGGGGAGGAGTGAGTGTTGATTTGTGTGTGTG
>JAGKTI010035972.1:0-11155 GCA_018397915.1 Birgus latro | reverse complement strand
CATTTAATTCCAGAGGAATGTGGGAGCCTAGAAGTTGAATTTGATCTGGATAAAAGGAAGCTAATTTATTCAGGTAAAGGAGATCTCAATGCACCTTCTTAAAATCTTTAGTCCAATGATGTTTTTCTATTTTTTCGTTGTTGTGTGTTCAGGCTGTTTTTTTCTTCCTTTTTTCACGTTAGGAAAGCATCCGACAAGAGAGAGGTCATTGAAGGCTATACAACCCTTCCAGAAACAAAAAAATCCACAAAAAATAGTCTGGCTGTAGCAATAAGAAAATACGTCATGGGATTAAATGGGTTAATCCCCTCACTCTGATGACGGCCCTCGTAAAATTTTCTTGCTGAAGTGTAGCCTTAATTAAAACTTTTTCTGTGTGTGAACTCTTCTAAGCTAAAAATAATGATCTGATGGCACGATAAAGTAGAAGCCGGTATTCGAGCGGCTTTGCCTGTTTTAGCGGCAATGAGATGATAAGCGGAAAACTGAATACCAAATGGTTAAATGAAATGAGTGCATATACAAGTTAACAATACGAGGCTTCTCTCTCTCTCTCTCTCTCTCTCTCTCTCTCTCTCTCTCTCTCTCTCTCTCTCTCTCTCTCATACACATTCAGAATATCCAGTACTCTTCACCTTTCAGGAAACAACACAAACTATATTTTAAATTAGTACAGCCAAGCCTATTGAACACGACAGAGAGAGAGAAAGAGAGAAGCAACACAAAAAACACTAAGCATACTTGATAATGATTAACCTTTATGCATGCAAAGTTTTATCTTATGTCGATATCTAAGAGTTTGTATGGTTTTACATGAAACTGAAATAGTCATTGTACTCTTTCAAAACGATGTCCAATTTTGAAGTATATTCTGGCTACGACCAGACGATTTTATCCAGACCAGGACCGTTAGGAAGTCGTCCTTCTTCCTGTATACTAGGTACGATTTTTATATTTTGTTCTCGCTGCCTCCAGATGATTTTATTCGCCTTAGACTAATGAAAGGAAGAAAGAAGAGGAAGGGTGTTAAAAGAGTAAAGGAGTGGAAGTTGAAGGATGAGGAGATAAGACTACAATTTGAAGAGAGTTTTAAGAGAAGAAATGAGAGACAGAGAGGCGATTGGAAACACTTCAGGGATAATATAACAGAGGCTGTGAGGGAAGTCTGTGGAAAAACAACAGGTCACAGGAGAAAAGAAAGAGAGACGTGGTGGTGGTATGAGGAGGTGAAGCAGGCGATAAGTGAGAAGAAAAGAGCATTTAAAGTATGGCAGAGAACTAGAAGGGAAGAAGACAGAAGAGAATATAACGAAAAGAAAAGACAGGCAAAGAGAGAAGTGGCCAGAGCAGAAAGGGTGGTATGGGAAAGTTGGAGTAGAGATCTGGAGAGTGCACAAGGACGGACAAAAATGTTTAAAATTTCAAGACAGATGAGGAAGGAGAGGAAAGACGTGGTGGGAGCTAAATTTGTAAAGGATGAGAATGGGGAAATAAAAACTGATGAGGCAGAAATACTGGAAAGGTGGAAGAGGTACTTTGAGGAACTGTTAAATGAAGAAAATAATTATGAGATAGAAGAGATGGGAAAAGTTGAAGGGCCAATTGCAATGATAACAGAAGCTGAAGTGGAGATAGTCTTAAAGGAAATGAAGGCCGGGAAAGCTCCAGGCCCAACAGGTATAACAGCTGATCTGATAAAAAAAGGCTGGAAGTACTGGTGTAAAAGAATTGACAAGGATTTTTAATAACATCTTAGTAGGAGGACACCCACCTGAAGACTGGAGAGATAGCTGGACAACGCCAATTTATAAGGGCAAAGGAGATGCCCTTCTGTGTGGAAAGTACCAAGGAGTCAGACTGTTGGAGCATGGAATGAAGATATTCGAAAAGGTGCTGGAAGGAAAGCTGAAGCAGATAGTGAAGATAGATAACTGTTTGGATTTTGCGCAGGTAAATCCACAATAGATGCAATATTCATCATGAGACAGTTGCAGGAAAAGTTTCAACAGAGGAGGAAATGCTTTTACCATGTGTTTGTGGACTTGGAAAAAACTTTTGATAGAGTACCAAGGAGAGTTACAGAGTGGGCCTTGAGAAGAAAGAATGTGCCTGAGAGACTCATTGCAGCTGTCATGTCTCCCTATATTGAAATAATCAAAAGTCAGGACAATAGCAGGAACATCAGGAAATTTTGGAATAGGAGTTGGGGTACATCAAGGGTCAGCACTGAGTCCATTGCTGTTTAACATAGTAATGGAGGAGGCAACACGGAATTGTAGGGGGGAAGGCCCATGGGAATTGCTGTATGCTGATGACCTAGTGCTGACAGCGGAGACTAAGGAAGAAGTGGTGGAAATGCCTAATAGATGGATAAATGGAATGGAGAAGAGGTGAATGAAAATAAATATGGGTAAGACAAAGGTAATGGTGACAGACAAGAAATCAGTAGAAAGAATTCAGTCAGGAAAATGGCCATGTGGATGCTGTGGCAGAGGAGTAGGAGTGAACACAGTGTTGTGTACGGAGTGTAATACGTGGTGCCATAGAAGGTGTTCAAGTCTGCAGAATTTGAGAGGAATGCAAAATTTCCGCTGCCCAGCCTGCATAAGAAGAGAGGCGGAGGGAGATGAAGCAGAGGATGCGTTAGGGGTGAATGGGGGCACACTACAGGAAGTGCAGCAGTTCTGCTATCTAGGAGATATATTGGACTGCGAAGCAGGGGTGGAGAGATCAGTCAGAACAAGAGTGGCGTCAGCATGGTTAAAGTGGAAGGAAATAGCTAGCATACTGGTCAACAAACACATACCACTGAGACACAGAAGTAAAATATATGAGGCCTGCATTAGACCAGTATTGATATATGGTGCTGAAACATGGGCTTTGACGATAGACTGATGAATGCTCTGAGATGTACTGATCGTAGAATGTTAAGATACATGGCGGGAGTGAGATGGGAAGACAGAGTTTTGGTGAGGAGGTAGCCAGAAGATGCGGGGTGAACGATCTCGATATCATCTTGAGGCAGAAGCGGCTTAGATGGTTTGGTCACGTGAGGAGGAGTGAGAAATGGAGTTGTGTGAGAATAGCAGAGGAACTGGAAGTGGTGGGACGTCGACCGCCAGGAAGACCTAAGAAGACCTGGAAAAGTGTTGTAACGCAAGATATGGAAAGACTGGGTACTGGAGAAGATTCAATCCAGGATAGGAAGCAGTGGAGAAAAGCCATCGCACGTCCAACCCCAGTTTGAATATGGGAACAGAAGGACGAAAAACGATGATGATGATGATGATGAAGATTAGACTAATAACCCTCCTAGTGAAGTGGCTACAAGGAGACTCCATTACAGACGTGACTAGTGTATTTCTTTGTAAGACCACAAGATTTTATTCAGATCAGGTGAAGCACATGGAGACGAGCTTAGAACAGTTTCCCATTAACCGTCACATGGTAGAAGCAGTTTTATTATTATATCCCAACAATGGCATACGATTTCATTCAGCAGAGAGTAAGTCAAAGGAGGTTTGCTAGGATTTTACCGTCACCGTTAACTTTTCCACAGTCGTACCAGATATCTCTTTTAGGTTATTGCACCAAACGACTCACTACCCCCCCTCCCCATTTTTTTTTTCAACCCGAGAGTGTGTCAAAGTAGGCTGAGAGAGTGACCGCTTCACCAGATATACAATACGGCTGATGGGCTTTATTCTTGCAGCTACTATGCTCCTTTCACTTTAACTTGACCTAAATGTGCCAGTTCCCCAAATTCGGCTATCCTATCATACTCTGGCTAAATATATCTGTGATGTATATTTATCTCCTAATTCTACCCTGCTGGAAGGACAGAAGTCAAGAGTGAGAGCAGTGGAAATTAGTTATTTGAGAGGAGCATGTGGAGTCACATGGAGAGACAGACTAACAAATGAGGAAGTGAAGGAGTGTTGTGGTGTGGTTGAGGACGTGATGGGAAGCGTTAGGAGAAACACGTTAAGGTGGTTTGGGCATGTGGAGAGGATGGAGAGTGAAAGATTGACGAGGAGAGTGTATGTGAGTGAGGTGGAGGGGGCGAGAGGGAGGGGGAGGCCGAGGATGAGATGGAGGGATGGAGTGGAGAGGTATATGAGAGAGGGGGGTGTGAGTTGGGAGCGTGGTAGTGAAATGGCAGGGGACAGAGTGACATGGAGGCGATTTGTTTGTGGCCACCCCGTTCGGGATTGAGGCGTCTGGCAATAGATAGATAGATGAAAGATTCTTTGACTATCTTACTTCCAAGATGCAGGAACACATCCTATCAAAATCTCCTTTCTCTGAAATCTTCGCTTTAAATTATTTTAATGTTCACCACCACCTATGGTTGTCCTCTCCACTCACAGATTCACCTGGTGGACAAGCCTGCATTTTTTTTTTTAAAATCCGTAATGACCTACAGCAGCTTCTACGGCACCCTAACCGTATCCCTGATTTCCATGGAGGGAATTTCAACATACTTAACCTCTTTCTTACAACTAATCCTTCTGCGTATTTTTTTCTTTTCGTTGGGCTCCTCCGACCACAACCTTATCACTTTAACCTGTCACTTTGCTCCATTAACGCCTGTGAACCCTTCCAAGAAGCGGTGGCTGTGGCACTTGGGAGCAGGTGATTGGGAGGCCCTCAGGTAGTACTTCTTTGATTATCTCTGGAATGTTTATTGCGTCCATGGTTGAGAACCATCTGAGTGTGCATCATGCATTACAGAGGTTATTCTCTCGGGCATGGAAATATTCATTCCTTTCTCTTATCATGTAGGTAATGAAAAAAAAAAAAATAATAATCACTGTTGTTCTAATGATGTCGACAAGAAGAAGGACTACAAATGGTACTGGAGCCAACCCATCCCTGAGTTTCATCTTTATGTTTCTCCCCGTAAGTGTGCTAAGTTTGTTCTCCTGCTGTTCTTAGAATAACTTAATTTGTACTAAAAGCTCTGAACAGCCCAGCTCAAATTCTTCCCGTTCCTTATTTCACCTTGCTTAAACCTTTCTAACAACTTTACTTCATTCTCTTTCCTTCCTTCTTTCTGTTCTGATGGTTCTCTAGCTGTTTCTTCTACCAAAAATGCAGAATTCTTTGCTCTGACTTTCCCCAAATAAAACCTTAGACGATCCGGTACTGTTCCTGCATCACCTCCCCCATCTGACTTTCTCATGACTTACTTTAAAATTTCTTCAGTTGATGCAGTTTCACTGGCCTCAATGCTGTCAGGGCATATGGGCGTGATGGGGTCCCTCCTGTTGTCCTCAAGAACTGTGCTTCTATGCTTATTCCCTGTTTAAGTCAGGTCTTTCCACATTGTGTGCTGACTTGTACCTTTCTTGCTGGAAGTTTACTCTCATTCAGTCTGTCCCAAAGAAGGATGACCATTCCCAGCCCTCTGACTATCGCTCTATTACTTTAGCATTCTGTATTTCTAAAGATTTTAAAAATCGATTCTTTTAAAAAATCAAAGCACCTTTCCTATCACAACCTTCCTTCCGTTCGCATGCATGGGTTTTGCCCGGGACTTTCCACTAGTTATCTTCTCACCTTCTTTTCAGACTTCTGGTCATCCGCATTTCAGGACCCTGGGGAAATCTTTGTTATTGTGCTTAATATCTTAAATGCTTTCAATCGAGTCTGGCATAAATCTTTGATATCCAAACTGCCATCTTACAGTTTCTATCATTTTAAGTCTTTATCTCTAGCTTCCCTTCTGGTTGTTTTATAGCTGCTGTTGTAGACGACCACTGCTCTTCTAAAGCAATCAATAGTGGTGTTCCTCAGGCTTCTGTCCTATCACCACCTCTTTCCCTCCTATTCGTCAATGACCTTCTAAGCTTTACGTCTAACCCTATCCACTTATACGCTGATGAGTCCACCCTTTACCTTTTCATTTGCTTTCCGCATCGTCCATCTAAGCAGTTACTTCAACAAATGAGGGATGAGGCCATGGCACATCTATTGTCTGACGTGACTCATATGTCTGGTTGGTGTAAAAGCAATTTTGTTGTCTTTAATACATCAAAAATTCAATTCTTGCATCTTTCGTACAGACCCACACTACTCTGCTGGCCACCTAAGATAACCGAACGAACGCCTAATTCTTAACAAAGTCACAGCTCATGTCCTCCCCTGACTCCCTTAAAAACTGGCTTTAGAGCAATACACTTCACAAACACCTTACTGACCAACCTCACACAAAACAAATCTGGCGGCATCGATTCAATGCATTCGGGACAATGTACACTTCTTCCAACTATAGAAATTAAGAAAGCCTTAGATCTCATCCCCTGACGCAAACTAATCACCAGAGTCCATAACACAAACCTGGAGAACAGCATCAAATGTTATTTTGCTAACTTTTTATCCATGTACATGCACATGTTATGTTCCAGGGCAAATTGTCATGAACATGAAGCATTTCTAACCGAGTTTCACATGACTCCTTTCTTTCACCCCCACTTTTCGAAAGATACAAACATGACACTCGTACATCTCCACTGCCCACATACATTACCTCATATGCGGAAGAAACTTTCAGAATAACCTCACTCCACATCGCTGATACGGCCTGTACACTGCAACATGACTAATCAAAATCACTTCAGGCATGGGTTGAGGGCTAGCATGCTAGTGATGGCCCAAGCCAAATTCACTACCACAACCATCAGCAGCAGCCAGCATGAGTACAAATACTGCCTTAAATTCACATTTAAGACACACACACATCCTTTACTAAGATCCTCGGAATAACAATGGACATTAAACTCACTTCGAGGCGGTGTACCCTAAACTCAGTGCACTCAAGGCACTTAAAGAGACAGATTTTGGGTAAGAAAAGGTAACGCTTTCCCTACTCTTCAATTATTGGATTATTGATGATCTGTGCCTACACGGTATGGACCCCCATCCTATCTAATACCCACTAGAAAACCTAGCAGACCATACAAAACAACGCCCTAAGCATGATCGGTGGCTGCATCAAAACCATTCCAACAACTCAGTTACACTTTGAAACTAAAGTCCTCCAGATCAAAGAATATATTGATACGAAAGGAGCATGTTATTATGCGGCAGACGATTCCAACTCACAATACTCCTGCCGTTACATGACAGCCACACAACACAATTATATATACACAAATAGCAGTCATCACACATTTTACCAAACCCTCTTCGACAACAACCCATCTCTAGATATTCGTAAACTGGCAATGAAGAAACACCTACATACTCCATTCATGCTCATAGCAATACTTGATTAGAACTCCATACCTGAAGCCTCCCCTTCCGACATTCACTTAATAGAGATATCTTTAATTAGAGCTGATCAAGCTCACTGAGCTAGGCTTAGATGAGGACACCACCCAGTTCTTCACTAACCAGCTCAGGTTCGGGTTGAATGAGATCACAGATGACACGTGCCTCGCTTGTAGAAGTGGCCTACACATAATGGAGCGTTGCACAGAATGTCACACTAACATGCAGACACAACATCAGCGGTGTAAGGAACCTATGGGACGACATCCATAGGAGCAGTTGCTTGCCTGCGGTCTGCTGTGCCAGGCAGACTGAGGCTAAGCAACAACACTAACAACAACTGTGGTCATAGTCTAAGTGGGTTTGGAGATCTCGTAACAATCTCACCTTGGAGATTAATCCTACATAAATGCACCTCAGTATCCTCTTGTATGTTACGGATGAAACTGTGTGAATATTTAAACAATATAATTAACATAGATGATTGTATGAATGTGTAATGAGCGAAATGTATCACGTAGGAAGAGGAGCTTCAAAATCTCTAAAGTTATGTTGAATACGACCCATAGAGTGAGGAAGCTGGGAAGGATACGGTTAAAGATTAATGTCTATCGTCTACCCAAGGGTTTATTAAGGCTGATATTATGTTCTGCCAAGTTTTAGTCTTATCATAGAATACGACACGCAACAATCGATTTTATATCTAAGTCTTCTCCTCTAATAAGACTCACAACAATCGAATTTGCATAAACGTCCCCAGCTGCACATGTGGGTGATTTGGGAATACGGGAAGACAAATTTTTTCCTCACCGTCTGACCAACAAGAGAACTAAATCCGCAGTATTCCAGTTGCGAACCGGATATGCCACCAGTGCATCGCCGACACAGCCTCAGAATAAGGAAACTGGGTGTGTTATGCGAGTTTGCTGACATTAACTGGTGCATCCTCTTGTCAACTCACAGGCTCATCAAACCGTGAATCACAGCGCCTCCTTCACGTCCGTTTCTGCTTCTCACAAACAAGGCAGAGTCGAGACAAGAGCTCTTCACTTCCTGCTCCTTCTGTGTGTTGGTTTTCTCACTGGCATAAACTTCGTCCTACTTCTTCGTAAGCGATTTAATAATTACTAATGTCCATCACGATTGTTGTCGTCGCAATCGTCATCCTTGTCATCCTAAACACTATTCCTACCTATAAAGATGAGGTAAGGTAGGATCTAGAGACAAGAGAAAGCATAAAACTTGGAAAACTATCATACAGAAGACCCAGTGAAATGAGTCACAATCGTTCACACATCATTCAAGTCTTCCGAATTCTGGTTGCTCCTCACAAGCATAATTATCAGCACACATTTATTTATATCTGTATTTATAGGTACGATTTATATACATCTATTGGATAAAGCAATGCCGCCACCTATCTAGTTAAACACCGAATTGTTCTATCGTATGTTGTTTCTATGTTTTATACCCGTCGAGTTCAGTGAGGAATTTTGTGGTTTATTTTTGCTACCCTCACACGTAATTATCCAGCTTAGGAGAAGTTAATGAACTGGAGAGGTTATACTTACGTGTAGCCTTCATTAACATAATTATTCTCTACCAGTGGACTCTCCAAGCCTGAACAGATCTGTCTAGTAGCTGGTAGAATAAACCGAGACTAAGTTGCAACAGGCAGAAAAAATAGGTCAGGATGAAGTGACACGAAACATCCCAAACCGAGTTTATGACTAAGAGGCATATTCTGAGTGACAGAAGGTTTCCAAGCACATATTCCTTAGTTTTTTTTTTTTTTTACATATTTCGTCTTAAACTCCCCGTCTTATGTTGTTCGTATGATTGATATCTATATATTTTACATCAATAACAATCAAGGTCATATTGAAGTGTAAAACACAGAAAAAATAAGTTAAAAAGGATTTTACGAATTCTCTAAAGCGACTTAGAATGCGGCGTGTAATTTATATCATGAACATATAAAAAAGGATATTTAAATAATTCGCTGGGGAAGAAGTGTTATGCAGTCTTATAAAACAAGGAAAACATCACCCAAGGCGTATATTTTATCGTTTGGCTGGGTAGCTATGAGTGATCTCGAATTTCAAAGGGAAATGGGGCTTATCAAGGCAACTAACGTCACAGCTAGTTGGACTATGGTGTTAACAGTGTGATCCTTTGAGCATTCTTTGATGTGTTACTCAGTAGTGACCATCGTCTTCATCATCGCCACCACCATCATCGACATCATCATCATTTCATCTGCTTCGTCGTCATCATCGTCATTATTTTCTTTTTCCTCGTTTTAATGACAGCTCTTCTTGGTCTTTAGCGATTTTATATTGCTTTTATTTCATTACATCAGTGTAGTATTGCCCCAACCAGGCGATTACATTTGCCCTGAAAGAGACTTGTAAATGGATGAGTAAATTATTGCCTTCTTTTATTACTGCAACTACGAATGGTCTTTCCCAAATAAAATAAAGTATTGTGTGGGTAGCAATGTGTAGAGGGAAGCAGTTTACATAGGAATTATGTTAATTAAATCCCAACTTGCACGATTCTGTATTTTATTCTTGGTATCTCAAAATGTTTTATTTAACTAGGGAACGACTTTTCGTAACGGAGGGGACATCCCGAGCCTTCATCATCCCTTCACTGCTAAGAGGCTTTCTTAACATAAATAAAGTCTTCTAGTGGTAACAAGAATAAAATGTGTACAAGATGTTATCACATTGCAGTGAGTTGAAACACAAGCTCAACCTGAGTGATTTTTTTTTTACTCGTGTCTTATCGTACTTAAAACAGAAATAGGAACTACCATTACTGTAAATTTGATTGCTGAGTGTAGTAATTTGAGGAGTGCTCGGATGCTTTCCTTGTCAGTCACAGTGTATATTGCCAGGCCTTTAAGAATCAGCAGAATATTCGATCGGCATAGTGTGTTCATTGGTAAGTTGTATGTTCTGCTGTTTAGAATGAATAGTGTAAAGTCACTTTTTCTCTCGATGACATTGGGTTGTATTCTCGTGGGTTTATGGGCTTCTTAATATGTCGTTGTTTTTTTTTTATTTATTCTTTTTGTGTACTCTTTGTAATACTTCTTCCCGTTTATTTTATTTTCCTCATGTACTACAGCTGACAGCGCACCCTACGTCACTCCCACCGTTCGTCTGGTCATAATTGCTTTGGTTAATTTTGAGCGAAATGATATACGATCGAGTCAAAAGCCCCCGTTATAAGAAACTCTGAAAAAATCAAAAATCAGTTACCAGGATAGACAAATGCAAAGAACGAAATAGTGACTGTGTGGTAATTTCAGTTATCAGCAATTGTAGTCGTCAGAAATAATAGGACATCCATATGAACTTGTCACATCTAGAAATATAACGGGAATGAAGTGGTATTGGGAAGCATTACTTACACGTTTCACTATGACCATGTAGTTTGTATTTCATTCCTTACTACTTCCTGACGATTATGTTGAGCCTTCGGGAAGTCTTTTATCTTGGGGGAGCTTAGAGGTAAATTCTAACATCTGTCGTTGTGAGATGTCCTTCTCATGCTTGAATAAAATCGTCTGGTGGCAGCATGAATAAAATTACGTCCTCGGACTGAAGTGATCAACAGTTTTACATGTGATACTTAACCTCTTTGGCTCGAACGTGTTTCATTCAGGATTGATGCAACGACATTAGCAAAGGAATACATATACCATGAAAGTTTAAAGAGGGAACGATACCCCTCAAACGTGACATTAAATATTCTTCCACTTCCCAGTCAGTGGCAAAGCAGTGCAGGAGATAGACTGGCTGTATTATTAACATTCTGAGACGGTACAAGCGTGCCCCACAACTGTGCTGTGTATGGAGGGCATTCAGGT
>JAGKTI010035971.1:623-11155 GCA_018397915.1 Birgus latro | reverse complement strand
CCTTAAAGTGAAAGTGTTCCTGAAAGTGAGTGTGTGCTTGAAAGAAAGTGTGCATTAAGGTGAGTGTGTCAGCATGTGAAAGTGGTCCTAAAGTGAGCATTCCTGAAGGTAACAGTGTTCCTGAAAGTAAGACTATGCCTGAAAGTGAGTGTGACTAAAGTAAGAGTCTGCATGAAAGTGAGAGGAAAATAGAGCCCATGAAAGTAAGAACGCCTGAAAATGCGAATGCGAATGAGAGTTAGTGTGTTTGAAAGCGGGTGTTCCTGAATGTGAGAGTACTGCTGAAAGAGAGTGTTCCTGAATGTGAAAGTACTGCTGAAAGAGTGTTCCTGAATGTGAGAGTACCGCTGAAAGAGTGTTCCCGTAAGTGAGTGTACCTGAAAATGAGGTCCATGTGTAAGTGCTTGAACGGAAGAGTGTTCCTGACAAAGCGTGTTCCTAAAATAAGTATACATGAAACTTAAAGTGTAAGAGAGAGTGGTAGGTCGATCGGTAGAGAGTTGGCTTGCGGTCCCGTGGGACCCAGGTTCGAATCCTCGCTGGTGCAGGGTACAGTTTAAGGATTTGAATTTCATTAAATCAGGCTTTACTGATCTACCAGTAGACCCGCCGACATGTCGTAAAAATAACCCCGCTAATACCAATACACCAGTCCTGTATGAGACAGCCCTAGCATGTATTCAATATGGACGGTGGGTGTTAAGCGCCGAAGTGGTGACATGTAGAGGTGTATGGTATGTAGGAGGACGACTGGGCCTTGATAGCAGGCTGTAAAGCCTATGCCCAGAATCGGGCACATAAAAAAAAAAAAAAAAGTAAGAGTATCCCTACAACAGTGTGATCTTGCAAGTGGAGGTACCCGAAGGAGAGTGCTTGAAAGTGTACCTGAAAATGAGCGTGCCTGAAATTGGGAGTGTATCTGAAAGTGAGAGTGCCTGAGTGTGACCCTTAGAGTATGAGTGTGCATGTACGGAACTGGCTTGACCCACACCCACACCCACACCCCTGACGCCCAGCACGCACCCTCCTTGCACCCCTCTCCCCTCTCCTCCCTTCTCCTTGCACCCCTCCCCCATCCCATTTCCCCCTTGCACCCCTCTCCCCTTCTTGCACCTCCTCGCTCCCTACCCTCCTTGTACCCACATCCCCCTCCTCTAGCTTCCCTGCACCCCCTGCCCTCTTCCCTCTCCATCACCCCCTTACCTCCTCTCCCTGCAACCCTCTCTCGGCCTCATCATGCACCCTCCTCCCTTCATCCCCTTCTTGCGAACCCCACTTCCTCCCCTCTCCTTGCACCCCTCCCCTCCTTTTACCCCCTTTCTCATCTCCCTCCCTTCCCTACCACCTCGCCCCCTGCTTGCACAAGGTTCGGTAGGGCGGTGTCACATGTGCCTCACCCAAGTCATCAACAGCTTCAGTCTCCCCTCCAAGGTTGCAATGTCTGTGCTCATAATTACTAACCTTATTTACACAGTCCATATTTACTCATGTTAAACTAATTTTATTACTTTTTCACGTTCCCTCTCGACAGGTATGACAGTGGATTGAGTGAATGAAGATGATATACAAACCTAAGGTATTTTCCGCATTCCTAAGCTAAATTATCCGCCAGCATTGACTCTCGACAGGAGAAAGTCAGTGTAAGTTAATGAGGATAAATTACAAAGCTCTGTTTACCCCATCACTGCAGCTAATCTAGACAGTAACATTCACCCTCAACAACAATGAAAGTGAATGTGAGGGAATGTATTTGCTGCTGACCCCACCGCCTTTAGGAGAGAGAGAAAGGGGCTAGGCCTTTAGGTTATCTGCAAGTAATTACAGAAGAACATGCTGAGTCTTAGCCAATTACTCCTTTACAAGACAGGGGTTCCGAACTAAAGAAGAGATATTTAAAACCATTTGTTCACTGTTCATTAGTTCAACAAGATTTCATTACGTTCTGACACGGCAGGAAGAAACTGCTGACCGTAAATGAGCAGTGACTGGAAAATAAGAGACTGAGACTGGGTGATTAACAGCATTTTTTTTCTTTGCATGGCTGAGTGTCCTAAAAATAAATTAAATATCTCTTGAAAATCTATGATGATGTTCCAACAAAACATGGCATGGGGATCAAGTGGGATAACCTTTAAGCAACCTTTTGATTGTGGTTAAAAAGGTAAAAGGTCATGGGGTCAAAGTCAAGAGGTCATAAAACTGCATGATTCTCTCTCTCACTCTCTCTCGTCAATATTAAAGCAGCATGAAGTCTACGATTGTGTGGTACTGTATTTAAACACAAATATTAATGACTACAATAAAATGCACAAATGAACAAGGAAATGCTGTTTAAAAATGCAAATAAATTCAAGTCCTACAAATGTATCATTAAATAGGGGTAACTGCATAAATGCATCAATAAATACATAAATAAATTAATAAAATAAAGTACTGCTCCTATGTATCAAGATGGGTGTCATGAACTTGCACTTTCGCCTTCTCCCCTTCTTCTTTCCCTCCCCCTCCCCTTCCTCCTGTCCCCTTATTGCCATACCTTCCCCATTCCCTTTTCTCTTACTCTTCCTCCTCCTTATACCTTTCCCCTCCCCTTCCTTCTACCTCACCTTCTCCCTTCTCCTCCCCTCCCCCTCCCTGCCACACGCCATGCTCTCCTTTCCTCGCCGCTCCTCAGCCTCACCCACGCTATCTCTTACACCCACGCCCCCCCCCCCCCCATTACCTTCCTCTGCCCGTCCCCTACCTTACAGCCTCTCCCTCCCCCTGCTTCCCCCACCCGCTCAACTCACTCCTTGCCTCAACCCCAGTACCTCTTGCTCTGCACCCCACTCCTTGTGTCACACAAGACCTTGGTATCACACACCCCGCCCACCAACCCCTACGGATTTTCCCACTCCTTTCAGATATTTAGTTCTACGGTCTCCTCACATCATATATCACTTCTCTTGCCCACAAAATTTTTCTTCTTTCCCTTCCTACCTTCCCTCTCTCCTACAACTCGGAGGAGAATCATTAGGTAACAGCGGGAATATAATAATAAAAATAATGACAATAATAATAATAATAATAATAATAATAATAATAATAATAATAATAATAACAATACTAATAATAATCTGGTGGGTATGATTATCTAAATCGCCTAACGGAAGCAAGATAAAATTCATTTAGAACACTATGGGATTCCTCTCCTTTGCCGAATAATTGTCTGACACGAAAAATGAAAAAAAAAAACAAATAAATGGCCATCGTGTTCAAAGGGTTAATAATTTACTCTCTCTCTCTCTCTCTCTCTCTCCAACCATTCAACCATAGCACCTCCTCGGTATGGGTCGTAAAACCTTTGAGGTACAACTTTTCCTTGATGCTCCTTATAACTCCCCCTCTCTCACAGGCGGCCGAGTAAAGCACAGCCAACGCCAGCGCCCACCCCCACCCCCTCTCTGGACATCCCCCTAGCTCTTACCTCGGCCACCCACCCTCGCCTCCGCCTCAAGGTGCTGCTCCAGTTCATCCCCCTTCCCCCTCCTTTCCTCCCATCCCCCTCACTCCCATCCGCCCTTCCACATCCACTCCCCCCACCCCTCCTCGCTCCTCCCAGCACGCATGCCCCATCTATTTTTTCCCCCACACCCACGCTTGAACAGTGGGCAAAACAAGTACAGACAGTCCTGATTATGAGTCAGGGATGTCTTCCAGAATATTACAGAAACAACTCCTTTCATACAACTGATAATGGAAACCTAGAACTTGCAGATCATCTCTAAAGACAGCAATCACGCAATGAATCTTTAACTGTGCAATTTTCACTTAATTTACGCTGACTTGCTAGCTAAAAAGAACGTAAAAAAAAAAAGTGGCATGGAACGAGGATTTACCGCACTGAACAGCAGGGTGGAATGGATTTCAGAATGTGCAATATTGAAACTTACAGGGCGAGGGTGTAGACAAATCTCCAATATCAGACAGTCGGAACACCTGTAATCGGTGGAAGTGATTAGTCTCTTTTACATTGCAAAGTGTAGTTAGCAACGATTCAGACTGTTTTGACCGTTTCTATCGCCATCACATGTTTCAAAACCTAACGTCAAAATCCATACGTTCGCATCCTGTTATGATAATACGTCCCTAAGACATCGGTTATACAGGAATGGCTGGTATGTCAGACCGTGAAATAAATCCAGGAATATATTCGTAACAGCAACTCATCTTAATTGTACCTGGAGCTAGACGTCAATCAGAAGCTGCATATAATCGTCTAAGAGCACCAAGAGTAAACTAATGTACCACACTGTATAGGCCGGGTAAATGTTCCGAATTCGTGCCGATTTACAAGTCCTACGATCAGTTCCCCATTGCAATTAGGGTCTGTTTTTGCTGAGGACCAGAAACATGGGAAAAGAATCTGCATTCTCTTCCCTTTATCCCTCCTGCAAAACGAAAGAACATTTATAACAGGGATTAATTGAAAGTCTGGTTATGAGCCTGGGTCCCGATTCACAAATTTACAATCACTGTCATAACTGTGATTTATTTTTTCAGGAAGGACAAGGAGAGCTTGGATCTTTCCCAAGCCTATTGTCCTCTCCGAAAACACAACTTTACGTTACGTGAAAAATGTTATCAAAAATGTTAGCCTAAATTATCTTGAAGGATAATAAAAGCCGGGTACAGAATCTTCCCATGTCTCTTGTTCTTAAAATAAAATAAAACCATTAGCGTGGTTACTGCCACAGGTTTATTTGTGAACTTTAGCTCCGGACTGTGAGTGGGCATAACCTTCATCCACTATAACTCTCCAGGTATCGGAATCCTCATCTCATGATCTATGTCCGTCCGCCAAGTGAGGGATGGTGGTGACGCTCTGCCATCTTTCTGCGCACGCACACACAAACTTGCGTACTCAAAGAACATCCGTGTGTTCATAAACAGACTGGATGAAAACAGATATTGAGACGGGCAACACGAGTTTAGCTCAATTCCAGTGTACTAAAGGCAAAGATACCCACCCATCCACACACGCACGCACGTATGCATGCATGGTTCTCTCTCTCTCTCTCGTTGTCCATGGTGTCAAGGTTAGGGCATGACGTGGGAAGTGAGGTGTGGTAAGATGGGATGAGGTAAGGTTAGATGAAGTTTAGTGATGTGGGTAAAGTCAGATAAAGTGTGATAAAGTGAGGTGAAGTAAAATGAAGTGGGTGATGTGATGTGAGGTGAGGTAAGTCTTAAACCCGGCTGAGGTCAACGTCTTCACCCCGCACCGCCCTGGACCCGCCCTCCTCCCCAGCCCTCTGACCTCTCGCAAGGTCCCCGCATAAATTCTCCGCCCTCCCTGACCCCGAGATAAGGTCACACCGCAGTAAATGTTTTCTTTTTGAACCGGCGAAAAAGAGTCATATATCCACTCTCCGCTCACGAGAAAGTCGCCTCTTCCGCGTGTGCCGTGAACTAGGGCAAGAATGTTGTTAATGATGTTCTTTCTTGGACTCTCTTATAAAGGTCACTTACACCATACAGGTTCTGCAGAAGGTCAAGGTGACATCTTTTTAAGTCTAAAGGTCCTCTAATCCCCAGCCTCACTTAATTAATGGAGACAGTAATGAGAGTAAGATCAGGGAAGAGTAACAATTCTGTCAGACACAAACTAGCTTTTACCTCGTTAGCTTTTATTACCTCCCCCCCACCATAAAAAAAAAAAAAGAGCATCACAAGTGTTTGATAAAATGTACGACTTTCACAGACTAGAAAAACAATTGCCACATAAGTTTCGTTTATTCTTCAACGTTTATATAATCGTTAAATCGAGTATTCTTTATTGCACTGCCCAATCATGACGAAAATAGAACCATGATTATATACCAGGTCGTAATAGCATGGGAGACTTCGCAAACACCTCCTTCTTAGCGATTTATTTACATTTTATGTGCTGCGCTATATTGTCTTACATGAGGCTTATATCTTTCCAACATCCACATACAGTAATTGGAACCAGTGATATATATAAAAGGATACTGAAATGTAATGTGTAGAAAAAAATCGCTAAGGAAAAGACATTACGATATCTCCAAGGCCACTGAGAATACGACCCTGAGACTTGCTATAAGACGATTTTACTCCTCTTAAGACGGATCTCTCATCGTGAAGGGTATAGAAAGACTATTAAACAGAAAGGGTTAAATACGACTCACAATTCGAGGTGGATTGACTGTGTTAAATACGACTCACAATACGAGGTGGACTGAAAGGGTTAAATGCTACTAACACTTCGAGGTGCACAGAGGCAGCCCCCTTACTCAAACCCCAGGACACCCTAGGCGGGGCCAGACCGCAGGGGCACTAATCATACCCTAGCGTGTAAGTTTCACCTCTTTGTCAGCTGCACCACTTGCCGCCGACACCCAAAAAATCGCTGTGCATTGAGGAGCTTTTAACACCATAACTCAGCCGCCGGACCACCATTACTCCTCTTGGTGCGGTACCAGTTCCTCCCCTCTGGCTCTGGCCACAAAAACAGGCCTCCCTGAAAACAATCGCTTTGTTTAATGCCCCGCTCAAATTTACTGGGGAGTGTAATTACGGGAGGGGACCGGTGGGCATTGTGGCCGCCCTGACTCAGCTGGGGTCAGAAAACTGTGACCGACTGTACATCACGAGGGTCCCGTGCCCCACCGCCGCCGCGCCCCTTCCTAACCTCCATTTGCTGTCCCACCCCTTCCTACCAGCCATCCACCGAGCCATCCCTTCCCATCCCCCTCCGTTGCCCCGTCCCATCCCCCTCCGCAACCATCCCCCCTTCCCTTGGTCCTCTGTCCCCTCCGATAACCCCCTTTTCATACACACCCTCCAGGGCAGAGTCGTGTCTTTTCACCACCTCTGATCAAGTTCCTTCCATATCCCTCACTATACCACTCCGCCTCCTTTTAACCCCTACGATGTTTTATACTTGTTACATGCATGCGATTTTATTTGGCTTAGGAAGAGTGCCCGAGCTGTGTAGGGGTTCTGAAGTCTCTCCTAAGACACACAAAATCTTACGACTCAAATAATTACAGGCTTTCCTCGTCAATCATACATTACTGGATAGGCTATCAGTTTTCTGATCAAACGTAAGACAACAATCCACCATTTCACGAATGTAATCCATTTTCCATTGGTTAACCACCAAACAAAAGCACTAATCCCTTGATGTATAACGTGTTAAAGCTGCATCCTACAAGATCCGAAAAGAAAAAAGATAAAATACACTCTCAACCCCTTACACCCAATCACGTATTTTACAGTTCACTCTTGCATACCCAGACGATTTTATTCAGCTGAGTTGAGACTTTTCGAACTGAAAGGGTTGGATATAGCCTTCATTAACCCTTTCACCACCACGGGGTTCTCCTTAACTCAATAAAATCACGAAATGGCAACAAACATAACAACAACGACCCTCGTCAGCAGAGGTTAAAGTACCATGAGTCGTATCCGTTTGCACCCCCAGGCTCTCTCCCTCCTCCCCATAAAGCATTCCACGGTTCCTTTGCCATTCCACTCTCCATGCATGTAAAGCTGAGTTCAGATGTCGCTGGTACAGAGACTTAAACTATCAGCCTTTGCAGATATAGAGGAAATGCTTATGTACCACTTGTTTCAGACCTTTCGCCTTGACATATAGTACTTACAGAAAATCACAGCTGTTGTCATGACCTACTCTGTGTTCCACCCCCTGTGCCACGAGCTTGTGAATTCAGCTGTACCTCACCATTATCCCTGGAAAATGTTCTTGTTACGCCTAAATATATCTTTCCATTACCTCTGTGTCCCTTCAACACCAATGAATGTGTCCTTCCAGCCACCATCACCTTGAATGTGTCCTTCCACTACCAGTGAATGTGTCCCTCCACTACTCCTGAATGTGTCCCTCTCTACAACTCCTATGCCTCCCACTCCACTACCTGTGAATGTATCCCTCCACCTCAGTGCGTCCCTCACCACCACCCTCCACCTAACCAGACATCATTTCCCATTACCAGGTCCAGTTCTCAATCCACAACGCTTAACGCTTTTTCCTCCTCCTCCTCCTTCGCTGTTCTCGCTCCATAAACAACACAAAATGAGAGCTCGCAGGCGATTCTTCACCGCCTGCAACCAAAACCTGTTCCTCCTTAAAAAAAAAAAAAAAAGTATCTCCCCTCCCAGATTCGTTCACAACCAGCTCTTCTTTTTTGAAAATGTTCCTCGCATTCATTCAACCCTTTCCCATTTTTTTTTTTTTAGAATTAGTTCCCGCCATTACTATGCCACTTATGTTAAAGGGAGACTTTTAACCTGGAGCAGTAAAATATAGGCATTATAAACCTAGTCGCTACAACAGGTCTCCTCTAAGCTCATAAAACTCGCCTGTAGGTAATACGAACAAACTAAAAAGAGTGTCATCCCACCAGTTTCCTTCATTATCTGTTTACTTTCCCTACGGTTCTCTTTCCTGTGCACTCCTTATATCAGTCACAAGTTCAGCCCTTGCTTTCTCTCTCCTGTCTTTCGCATGTACTCATTTTTCCATTCATAATCCCCTTTGCTACAAAATAATTTTTCCCACTTCAATTTCTCTCACTACCTGAGCATAATTTTCTTGCTGTCTTCTCTAAATCAATCATCGCACCAATCTTGCCTTGTCTCCTTTTCAATTTATTTTGCAATTATTTCACTTTTCCCTGCACAATTACCTTCGAAACCAATTTCCTTTCCATATCACTACAGCCTATCGTTACCTCATCATTTTTTCCCTCGTTTTCCTCCCTATGTCACCTTATCAACCACTAGCCTTGAATCCGTTTCCTTTTCCTTCCTTTCGCAACCAGCTCATTATCCCTTCCTTCTTTCGCAACCAAATCACACAATTCCCTTCGTTACGTGACCATTTTTCCATAATCATACTGGATGGCTGATTTTACTAGTAACCAGGAAGCCTCATTTCCTATCTCATAACTAAGAAGAAACCGATATTTTTTTTTTATTAAGATATTGGACTGGCCCAGTTCCATCAAGTAAAAACACACCGACTGTAGTCTGACATCTGTTTTCCTTCTCTCCTTCACAATCACCTACTTATGCCTTTCCCTTATTTCTCAACCACTTCACTTTCATGCACAATTTTCTTCGCAAAATTTTCATGTCTCCCACCACAGTTTCTTTCGTTACCTTCTACGTTCTCCCTGTCATCCTCCCTCTCTATCTCCCTTCAGTTTACGGCTCCAAAGACTTGTTTTCCCTCTCCTTCCTTTCTCATCCAGTTCGCTTTTTCTACCTCATTTTCTTTCGTTACCTGCCCAATTTTCTCAGCTCTCCTTCCTCACAATCTTCCTCATCTGTTTCCCTCGCTTTCTTTTCCCGTCACGATTTCCCTCCTTACCAGTTTGATTTTTCTTCTGCCCTCTTTTTCCGCACTGCCAGCTCAATTCCTGTTTCCCCCTTGCTTTCTTTTGCCCAGCGCTATTTCCTCCGTTACCTGATTCATCTTTTGGCTGTCAAGGACTCACCTGGGTAAAATGATCAGGCAACATTCAGACCATTTACACAGCTGATGGAATTTCCGGAAGTCCAAGGGGCAATCACGATATTCTTCACCTTCTGGCATTAAAAAAATGAATAAAATCGTCTTGTGGAAGCCTGAATCAAGCACTGCATCAACAGAGGGGAAAAGGATTAAGTTTTTCTGTACCCTATTTTGCCTCTTATCGTTTCTTATCAACCATCTAAGCACCTGTTTCCCCTGCTGATCACCTCTTGATGTTTCTGTTTTATTCAGCGACCTTGCCCAATATGTGTCTTCCCCTTTTGTAATTTTTCTCTTATATTAATTTTGCTTCGTTACCTGTTAAAACTTTTCTAAGCTCCTATGGCATACTACCAACCAAACCACTGTTTCCCTCTGTTACCTTTTCTTCCCCACGACAATCTTCGTTACCTGTCATTTTTTTCCCCCGTCTCCCTATCCCTAACTGCCAGCCTAGAACATATTTCCTTCTTCATTTCTATTTCCCACCTCAATTTCCTTCGTAACCACTGTAAATTTTCTTCTCGTGCCTTTTCTTACTACCACCAAAGCACCTGTTTTCCCCTCTCCAGCTGCCCTCTCAGTGACCCAGCCCAGTAAATGCGTCCCCCTTGCACCCTTTTCCCACCCCAATTTCCTTCGCTGCCTGCTTCATATTTCTCCTACCCACCTCCTTTACTACCACCAAAGCACCTGTTTTCTCCCTCCTTTGTTACCCCCTCCTTGCCCTGCCCAGCGATCCGTGGCCATCGCACCGCCATAGTTACTCATTGTTCTCATCTCGCAATGCCGACCCGAATACTGACCTCCGATTTAGATACCAAGAGGTGCTGACTGCCGCGGGGGGATGTGGCAGGAGCAGCTTTACGAGGCCGTGATGAAGTTGTTTGGAGATAACGATGCGTCAGACAAACAGGCACGCACAGAGAGGATATCAATTCTCTCTCTCTCTCTCTCTCTCTCTCTCTCTCTCTCTCTCTCTCTCTCT
>JAGKTI010035970.1:0-11155 GCA_018397915.1 Birgus latro | reverse complement strand
CCAACTCTCTAATGCAAGAGTTAACCGTTACTCCCAGTCCTTCATTTATGCAACTGGTCAACTCTGGAACTGTTTTCCTCTGTCTGTATTTCCTACTTTCTATGATCTCCAGTCTTTCAAACGCAGTGTGTCCAGGCATCTCGAATTGAACGGATCTTGAATTTGGCTCTCTTTTGTATTGTTTTTGCTTTTTCTTGGAAGGAACAGTATGCAGGCCTGTGGCCTTTGGTTCCTTCTTCTTTGCATAAAAAAAAAAAAAAAAGATGCCATCACATACCCAGTGTTGAATGAGCGGTGATGTGTACAGTACTCTTTCACCCAGTGTGGAGTGTTGTATCTGCGCTCTCCAATGAAAATAACTGAATTATCGACATCGTTATTTCATCCCTGCATGATATAAAAGGTTATTTATGCTTTCATAATTAATAGTATATATAATGGAAAGTAATAGGAACTCTAGGAGGGAAGTATAACTTAAAAAAAACGTTTTGTCCCTAATTCCGTGGGCACGGAATGGGTCTGGATGGAAATGAGTTTTGCCTACGGTATCCACGGCGACTACCACGGTTTCGTGGGCGGTTACTACAATTTCGTCGGCAAACCATGATTTCAGGTACCGTGTGATACCCCCTTTACGGTGCGCGAAAGGGACAAATGTCAGGACCAACTTGCCAAGCCCCAGGCTCCTGCGCTCCTCATGGGTCAACACAGGATTAGATGATGGATAGATGAGTATAATGTTAACTAAAACAATATCATAATCAATGGCCACCCCAGGCCTCATGCATTGGGCTCTAGCTGCAACAAACAAGAGTAGCAGGAGTAGAGAAAATGGCAGATAGGAATGTCCAGGAGTTAAAAAAGGTATGGGTAGTAATTAGAGAGCTGCCGGAGCAGACCCTAGACCAGGAAAGAGAGATCGAAGTCTTACAGAACAAGCTGGAATAGGTTTGCACACGCAGTGCGGAACAAGAAAGAGAAGTCACAGAATTAAAAGTGAGTAATGAATCTGCCACAAATGAAATAAAACAGCTCAAGAGGGAAAACAAGAGGTTGGAAGAAGAAAGAGACAGAATGAAAAGTAAATTAGATGAGTATGATTCAAAATCAAGGATGCAAGATGAACATATTAAGGAAATCAAGGAGCAACAAAAGGGGTGGAAGAAAATTCAGGAGGAAGGGAATTTAAGTTTGTAAAAGATTATAGAACAACGAAGCAAGGAAAAGGTGGAGAAGGAAGTGGTTAGGTTTCTGAAAAGTAGAGAATCTTTAGTCAGGGATGTACTAGATAAGAAAAAATGTGTAATAATTTCAGAGGTAAAAGAAAAGCATATCACAATAAGATCTGAAGGAGAAAGAGAAGAATTGAGTAAAGTTAAAGAAATAATATCAGTAGTTATGGAGGGTAACAACGAAGCCGAAGAAGAGATTCAAGAAGTGTTTAGGTTAGGTAAGTACGAGGAAGGAGGGACGAGGCCATTGAAGGTGAAATTTAAGTCCCAGGCAATATGTCGCACCCCCCCCTGAATACAACAATGATATTTACCCCAGGAATATTTATCCTCCCTTATTTATTACTTTGGTAGCGTGAGACAATAGACACTGGCATGCACGACTTCGATTGTCACTATTCATACATACTCAGAACTGGGAACTGGAAGAAATGAAAATGATATGGTTTTTCTAGGTTTTAATTATCAAAATATTATCTACAATATATTTACACACATGAAAATCCTGAGGTATTTTTCCACCTCTTTTCACTTCACTTAAATGTTCCGTGCTGGATACCGTTTATTACCCCTACACTTAATCACCTACACTTAATTCACTTAATTACTAACATTGTTATAAGTTACTTCACTTAAATCTTCCGTGCTGGATACCGTTTATTACCCCCACACTTAATCATCTACACTTAATTCTCTTAATTACTAACACTGTTATTTCCTGGCTTTAAAGTCAATCTTATATATTTAATCCTTTAAATACATACTAGTACTGTTATAATTAAAGCACTATCTTTTATTCACTTATTTAGATTATGTTATATTTTAAATGTAATGAGTCACTGACACTGTTACATTAGTATCTTATCACTTAATTCTATAAACATATTTAAATATTAAAATCTCTCCTTCCGTTTCTTTCTAAGTAACTAGGAGCCTCTCTACTAGTCCCGACGATGGACAGATTTTACCGCTGTTCACAAGTTGTACCCGCGATTACACTAGCTTGTACTTCTACTCACTGTTAACAGAAATACCCTCATTGTCGTCCTTGGAACTACTACTTCCTCTTGCTCGCAGCAGATCGAGATCCCTCCCCTTCACGACTGCCTTAGACACTCTCGTCAGTCGTTTCGGTTACGCCTTCACCCTGATGTCTCCGCTGCCCTGGGGCTCACGTCTTCTTTCCACGACGTTACCTCGACCTTTCATACTGCATGCCCTCCACTCCTGCTGTCCCGGCCTTGAGAGTTGCCGATGTTCACTAGCAGTTCACATGGTTGCGAGGTGGGTGATGGCTTCACCCACTCATCCACCACCTTCATCCACACATCATCCACGCGTCCTCCATCGAAGAGGCTCGAGCAAATGCAGAGGTCAGCATGTTTCCCACGGTAGTAATTGCAGAGGTCAGCATGTTTCCCACAGTAGATTTTGCTGTGTCAACATGGGTTCCCATGCCCTGCCTGACCTCTACCCTCACACCACTCCTCTTACTCTCTTTCTCTCTCCTACTTTCTCTTCAGCTTTCACTTACTTTTTCTCAACTTTCCTTCCTTTACTCCACCTCTCCATACCTATTGTCTGCAGCTATATGTGGAGCTAACATCAGGCTCCATACCTATTGTCTGCAGCTATATGTGGAGCTAACATCAGGCTCCCTGTTCTCTCTCTTCTGTCCTTTTGTCACCCTAAACTCACGTCCAGCAGGTGCACTTGTATCCACACCTGTTACAGCTGTGTGTCTGCTTACATCTGCCTGAGGAGAGCCATGTTGGCTTCCCGACAAATAGTAAATGAAATCATGAATAGGACGTGGAAATTAGCAGACAAAGAGGGGTTCGAAAATGTTTCGCTAAGGATAGATGCAAATGAGGAAGAAAGAGCTAAAATAAAGGAGTTAGTAAAGGAAGCTAAGGCAAAAAACGAACAGAGAATGGAGGAGGAGAAGACAGTGTTTTATTGGAGAGTTATAGCAATAAATTGAGGAAATGGTACCGACAGAGAGGAGGAGAAAAGAGGGTATAAGTAATGATGAAAAAAGTTTGAAAGTGGCGTACACTAATGTTGATGGATTAATATCGGCAATGTTAGAAATCAACGATTTCTTGAGGGTACATGAACCTGATGTTATGTACTTTGTAGAGACCAAGTTAAAGGAGAATATTGATATCCATATGGGAGATGGCAAATACAAATTGTGGAGAAGAGACAGAAAAGATAAAATGGGAGGAGGAGTGATGATAGCAGTGAAGAACAACTTAAGTGTAGATTCTGTGGAAATGGGAGAGGGTAGGGCCGAAGTGATAAACATGAAATTAGAAACTGGAGAGAAATGTAAGAGAGATATAGCAGTAGTATATGTTCCACCTAAGACAAGAGCATGGATTGATGATGAATATCAGGAGATGTTGTCAGACATGGTTAGTTATCTACAGAAAGTGGTTGAGAAAAGCAACAATGTAATTCTAATGGGTGATTTTATTTGTAAAGAGGTGAACTGGGAGGAATGGGACTCAGGAGGTGACGAAGATTCGTGGGACACTATATTGTTAAACATTGTGATGAATAATGTAATGACACTGGGTCAAAGAAGAGACACGATTCCGAGGTGATGACACACCAGCAAGATTAGATTTACTGCTAACCAAAGAACCTGACATAACTGAATCCTTGAAATATCTGTGTCCTATAGGAAAAAGTGATCATGTTGTCATTGAGTTCCAGATGATAATAAGGTACGTGGTGCCAAGAGACGAGGTTTATAGGCAGGGAAGATACAACTTTGGGAAAACAAACTGTACAGAATTGAGAAAATTTTTTGAAAATGCAGATTGGAGAAAATTCAGAGAAACAAGAGAGATTCAGAGGAAGTGGGATATCTTTCTAGACCTCTATATTTCAGGAGTGGAAAAATTTGTTCCAAGAGTAAGTGGGAAAGAAAACAGGAGAAAGGAGTGGTTTAATAGAAGGTGTATGATAGCGAAAAAAGAGAGGGACATGGCGTGGAACAAATGGAGAAAGAGAGGTAATAACAGAACAAAGGAAGTATATAAAAGAAATAGAAATGAATATACAAGAATTCGTAGAGAGAAAGAAAGGAATGAAAAAGGTATAATCGACAAATGTAAGGATGAACCCAAATTGTTTTATAGATTTGTTAATGGCAAATTGAAACAAAAGGATGGAATCACCAGACTGAAAGTAGAAGGAGAGGTCTATAATGATGCAGCAATGCAAGCTGAAATAATGAATAAACGTTTCCAGTCGGTTTTTACTAATGAAAGGGAGTTTGCGGAGGGGGAGGGAGTGACAAGGAATGTAGTGATTAAGATATAAAAGTGGAAGTGCAGGAAGTGTACAAATTACTGGACTCTCAAGATATAAGGAAAGCCCCAGGACTGGATGGAATTTCAAATTGGGTACTGAAGGAATGCAGAGAACAACTGGCGGATAAGATTCCACAGTTTAATTGTGTGTTCGCTGGAAGAAGGGAAAGTGCCTCGGGAATGGAAGAGAGCAAATGTGGTACCAATTTACAAGGGAGGAAACAAGGAAAAACCCCTGAACTATAGACCAGTGTCCCTAACCAGCATGGTTGCAAAATTGTGTGAGAAGTTTCTGAAAGATAGATGGATAAAATATCTGGAAGAGATGAATATTTTGGCTGAAAGGCAATTTGGATTCAGAAGTGGAAGGTCATGTGTTTCCAAACTTGTTGAGCTTTTACTGAAGTGTGATTGATGTGCTACAGGAGAGAGATGGTTGGGTGGATTGTGTATATTTAGATTTGGAGAAGGCCTTTGACAAGGTACCTCATAAGAGACTAATGTGGAAATTAGAGCATATGGGAGGACTGAAGGGTAACCTCCTGGAATGGATGAGAGACTTTTTGAGAGACAAACAAATGAGGACAATAATAAAGGACAGGACATCTGGATGGAGAGAAGTAACAAGTGGTGTCCCACAGGGCTCGGTGTTGGCGCCAGTAATGTTCCTGATTTACGTAAATGATATGGTAGATGGAGTAAACAGTTATGCAAGTCTGTTTGCTGATGATGCAAAGATATTGAGGAAGGTAGAGGTTGAAGGGGACTGTAAAATGCTGCAGGAGGATCTGGATAGGATACATGACTGGAGCCGGATGTGGGAAATGAAATTCAACGCAAAAAAATGTAAAATATTGGAAGTGGGTATAAGCACCAAGAGACCATCACTGAATTATATGATGGGTAATGAACCAATCACAAAAGTAAGAGAAGAGAAAGATTTAGGAGTGCTGGTCCAGGATAGTATGGGTAATGAACCAATCTCAAAAGTGAGAGAAGAGAAAGATTTAGGAGTGCTGGTCCAGGATAGTTTGTCACCTGAAAAACACTTTAACAAGATAGTTAGAGAGACATATAAACTCTTGACCAACATAAGAGTGGCATTTCATTACATGAATGAAGAGATGATGGAAAAATTGATAGTAGCCATGATCCGCCCTAGGTTAGAATGTGCAGCAGTAGTGTGGTCCTCACACAAAAAGAAAGATATAAACAAGATTGAGAGAATACAAAGAACAGCAACTAAGATGGTCCCCAGTCTCGCAGATCTGTCATACAGTGAGAGGCTAGAAAGGCTGGATTTGCCTTCCCTAGAGGAAAGGAGAGAGAGGGGCGACATGATTGCAGTGTTCATGACTAAGATGTGAGTAGATAAAATTGAGAGAAGATCTGTTTGTATGGGATAAGAGAGCAACAAGAGGACATGGACTGAAACTGATGAAGCCACGCTGCTTGAAGGACATCAAGAAATATAGTTTTCCAGATGCATAGACCTGTGGAATAGACTGGACAAAGAGATCGTCCAGTCTAAAAATTTAAACGAGTTTAAAGCAAAACTTGACTTAATGAGAAAAAAGAGACGGGACCCCACGATCGTAGCTCATTTTCCGTATATCACAATAAGATAAATACAATTAGGTAAATACACACACACATCTCCGAAGATGATGTAGGTAACAGAAGTACTAAGCTGAACAAAACTAGAGTAGCAGAAGTAGAGAAAACGGCGGGGAGGAATGTCCGGGAGTTAGAAAAGGTATGGGAAGTAAGTAGAGAGTTGCAGGAATGATCCTTAGAGCAAGAGAGAGAGATAAGTCCTACAGAGTAAATTGGAAAAAGTCTGCACACGTAGTGAAGAACAAGAAAAAGAAGTCACAGAATTAAAGGTGAGTAATGAATCTGCATCTAATGAAATAAAACAGCTCAAGAGGGAAAATAAGAGGTTGGAAGAAGAAAGGGACAGAATGGAAAGTAAACCAGATGAGTACAAATTAAAATCAAGGATGCAAGATGAGCATATTAAGGAAATTAAGGAGCAACATAAGGGGTGGAAGAAAATTCAGGAGGAAGGAAATGTAAATTTGAAAGAGATTATAAAACAACAAAGCAAGGAAAAGGTGGAGAAGGAAGTGGTTAGGATACTGAGAAGTAGAGAATCTTTGGTCAGGGATGTAGCAGATATGAAGAAATGTGTTATAATTTCTGGAGTTAACCCGAGGATATGGAGAATGTGAGTGCATTCAAGTACTTGGGTAGTGTGATGAGTAAGGATGGAAGTTTTGGGGATGAAATACTTGAAAGGGTACAGCAGGGAAGGAAGGTTGTTGGTTCACTGAAAGCAGTGATGAGCAATAGGGAGGTGAGTATGGAAGTCAAGAAGTCACTGCATGATAGGATTGTGATCCCTACCCTGACGTATGGAAGCGAGGCATGGACCTTGCTGGAAGGTTACAAGTCAAGAGTGAGAGGAGTGGAAATGAGTTACTTGAAAGGAGCATGTGGAGTGACATTGAGGGACAGGTTGACGAATGAAGAAGTGAAGGAATGTTGTGGGGTGGATGTGGATGTGGTTCAGAAGATTAGGAGAATTACACTGAGGTGGTTTGGACATGTGGAGAGAATGGAGAATGAAAGACTGACTAAGAGGGTGTATGCAGGTGGGGTGGAGGGAGGGAGAGGGAGGGGAAAACTGAGGATGAGGTGGAGGGATGGAGTTGAGAGGTATATGAGGGAGGGGGGAGTGAGCTGGGGGGAGGGTAGGCAAATGGTGGGTGACAGAGCGACTTGGAGGTGTTTTGTCTGCAGCCACCCTTTGCTGGATTAGGGCGTCGAGCTATAGATAGATAACCCGAGGCGTCCTGTCAACGTATGGGTATGTCGCAGCATTTTGTCACAGCTAGACCCATCGACGTACGGGTACGTCGTGCAATTGCAAGGTTCACAATTTGCACAATTTTCAAGTTTCACGGGTGATTTTTGGTAGGCATATGTGGGAGACCTTCCTCTATCTGCTGTCAAATGGGGATACTGCCTGTCCCCCCCTTCCCCCCCCTTCCCCCCCACACTCAGCAATTCACTTGTTAGCAATGACCTGGCCAGTAAAGACATGTTGCCCCACGGTCTCACCAATGACGAAATTCACGGTGAAAATGATTCCTGAGGTGGAGGACAAAGAAATAAGGAAGCTAGAGCAAGAAACAAATAGAAGTGATGAGGTGGTAATGTCGTAAAGGAGGGTGCCATATCTGGATGTGTTTGGTGACTGAACAATGCTTCTATTGCCTATATAATTGTGTGAAAACCAATATAGTCATGTACTACACATAAATTCGTACCGAATAAATAAATAAATATGTAATTCAAAGTAGCTTGAATTAGTTTACCCTCCAATAGTTTGTTTTCTTTGAGGTCAGATACCATGAGAGAGAACAAAAGGTATGGCTGACTTGTCACCTGTAGCAACATTTACAAGGTCAGCAGGGCGATTTCTTTATGAATTTTCGATGTTTCTCACCAAAAGCGAAGGTTTGAGCCCCCCCCAAAAAAAGTTTCCGAAATTACTCGGGACGGGGGTATCGGAGGTAGGAAATTGCTTGGGACGTGATGGGTTAATCCGAGGAATCCCATCGACGTATGGGTACGTCGCGATGTTTTGTCACTGCTACACCCATCGACGTACAGGTACGTCGCGCAATTGCAAGGGTCATAATTTGCACAATTTTCAAGTTTCATGGGTGATTTTTGGTAGGCATATGTGGGAGACCTTCCTCTACCTGCTGTCAAGCAGGGATACTGCCTGGCCCACCTAACCCCCCCTCCCCCCCACACTGGGCAATTCACCTGTTAGCAGTAAGCTGGCCAGTAAAGATATGTTGCCCCACGGTCTCTCCAATGACGAAATTCACGGTGAAAGTGATTCACCTGTTAGCAGTAAGCTGGCCAGTAAAGATATGTTGCCCCACGGTCTCTCCAATGACGAAATTCATGGTGAAAGTGATTCCTGAGGTGGAGGACAAAGAAATAAAGAAGCTAGAACAAGAAACCAACAGAAGTGACGAGGTGGTAATGTCATGAAGGAAGGTGCCATATGTCAATGTGTTTGGTGACTGAACAATGCTTGTATTGCCTATATAAATGTGTGAAAACCAATATAGTCTGTTACTGCGCATAAATTTGTACCAAATACATAAATAAATGCGTAATTGAAAGTGGCTTGAATTAGTTAACCCTTCCATCGTTCGTCTTCTTTAGCCAGGTACCCTGGAAAAGAAGGAAAACGTAAGGTTGCATGACACCTGTATCAACATTTTTAAGCACAGGATCGCGATTTCTCAGTGAATTTTCAATGTTTCTCACCAAAAGCGAAGGTTTGAGCCAATAAAAAAAATTTCCAAAAATCCTCGGGATTTTGGGATATCATAGGTTAGAAATCAGTCGGGACGTGACGGTTTAAAGAAAAACGTATGACAGTAAGATACAAAAGAGAAAGAGAAGAACTGAGTAAGGCTAAAGAGATAATATCAGTTGTTATGGAGACTAACAACGACACTCAAGAAGAGATTGAAGAAGGGTTTAGGTTAGGAAAGTATGAGGAAGGAGGGGCGAGGCCATTGAAGGTAAAGTTTAAGTTCCAGGTAATGGTGAATGAAATCATCAATAGAACGTGGAAATTATCAGACAAAGAGGGGTTAAAAAGTGTTTGGATAAGGAGAGATGCAAATGAGGAAGAAAGCTAAAATAAAGGAGTTAGGAAAGGAAGCAAAGGTAAAAAACAAACAGAGCACGGAGGAAGAGAAGGCAGTGTTCTATTGGAGAGTTATGGATCAGAAATTGAGAAAGTGGTACTGACGGAGGGAAGGAGAGAAGAGAGTATAAAAAACAATTAAGAAAGTTTGAAAGTGGCATATACAAATATTGATGGTTTAATATCAGCAAAGTTAGAAATCAATGATTTTTTGAGGGAACGTGAACCTGATGTTATGTGCTTTGTAGAGACTGAGTTGAAAGAATATATTGATATTCATATGGGAGATGGTAAATACAAATTGTAAAGAGATAGAAAAGAAAAAAATGGGAGGTGGAGTGACGATAGCAGTGAAGGACAACATAAATGTAGATACTGTGGAAATGGGAGAGGGTAGGGTTGAAGTGATAAATATGAAAGTAGAAACTGGGGAAAATGGTAAGAGAGATATATCAGTGGTATACATTCCCCCTAAGACAAGAGCATGGGATGATGATGAATACCAGGAGATGTTGTCAGACATGGTTAGTTATCTACAGAAAGTGATTGAGAAAAGCAGCAATATGATTCTAATGGGTGATTTTAATTGTAAAGGGGTGAACTCGGAGGAATGGGACTCAGGAGGCAGTGAAGATTCGTGGGGCACTATATTGCTGAATATAGCAATGAATAATGTAATGACGCAGTGGGTCAAAGAAGAGAGACGATTCTGATGTGATGACACACCAACAAGATTAGATTTACTGCTAACCAAAGAACCTGATGTAATTCAATCTTTGAAATACCTTGTGTCCTATAGGAAAAAGTGATCATGTGGTCATTGAGTTCCAGATGATAATAGGGAGCGTGGTGCCAAGAGACGAGCTTTATAGGCAGGGAAAATAACTTTGGGAAAGCAAACTTTGCAAAATTGAGAAAATTTTTTGAAAATGCGGACTGGAGAAAATTCAGAGAAAGAAGAGAGTTACAGAGGAAGTGGGATATCTATCTAGACATCTGTAATTTTGGAGTGGAAAAATATGTGCCTAGAGTAAGAGGGAAAGAAAACAGGAAAAAGGAATAGTTAAATAGAAGGTGTATGATAGCAAATAACGAGAGGAACATGGCATGGAAAAAATGGAGAAAGAGAGGTAATAACAGAACAAAGGAAGAATACAAAGAACTAGAAATGAATATACAAGGATACGTAGAGAGGAGGAAAGGAACTTTAAAAAAGGTATAATTGACAAATGTAAGGACAATCCAAAATTGTTTCATAGATTTGTCAATGGCAAATTGAAACTAAAGGAAGGAATCACCAAACTGAATGTAGGGCAGTACTCCCAAGGAGGATGGAAAGCTGATGACAGGGAGAGCTGGAGCTCCCATTTCATCAGCCCTCAGGACTTGTTCCTGACCATCCTCCTTTGCTGAACTTTTTCAGTGTCTCAGTTACACAGAGAGTAGACCAGCCTGCTCTCCAATACAAGTTTCTCTAACTGTCAACACCAAACTACATACACGCTACACACTACACTTCCTTTTCAAAATTTCTTCAAAATGGCGCACAAAAATCATGCCTCGGAGTCCCCAGGGGGGGGGAACAAAAAATGCCCCCACCATCCGCCCCTCTAACGGTGACGACTCAAAGAGCTGCCTGGAACCACTTTCTGATTCACTCCTTCTTCATTTCTGTAACATTCGCGGCCTTTCCTCTAACTTTCACGCTGTCGAGCACCTCCTCTTCTCCTCTAAACCTCACCTTCTCTTTCTCACAGAGACTCAGCTGTCTGAGGCAACTGACAGCAAACTCTTTTCTGTATCCTCCTACTTTCTCTATTCTCGTTTCAAAGCCAAAGGTGGCTGTTGCGTAC
>JAGKTI010035969.1:0-11156 GCA_018397915.1 Birgus latro | reverse complement strand
AGAGGAGGAGGAGGAAGAGGAGGAGGGAGAAGAAGAGGAGGAGGAGGGAGAGGAGGAGGGGGAAGAAGAGGAGGAGGATGTAGTGAATGCAGGGAAGCTCAAGGCCACGTCAGTTAATGCGCATTAAAGGAGGCAGAGTAATGCGTGCATCTAAGTCAGGGTCGGGAAACAAAGCGAAGCACGGAAAGTAGGTTACAGTGAAGGCCAGTAGGCAAAGAGAAGATAGGGAAAAATCAAGCCCAAGGGAGATAGGATAACGTGAAAAATTAAATTAAGAAAGCACAGTGAAAATCTGGAAGTACAGTAAAGATATTTAGAGATTAGAAACAGTCGTAGGGAACCCGTGGAACCTGAGAGTAAGGAAGCATATTAAAGTTAGAGATACACTGTAAGCAACCTACCTAACAAGTAAGGCAGTACCCCAACGTCTTGGTACAGTACCGACGTCGTAGAGAAGTAGGGATTTCTGTGAATTAATATCGGTTCTGATGTAAGGAGCATGAAGACATGAAAAGTAAATCTGTCATTCGTGTTTCAGGCATTATCTTAGATGTGTCATGGTTAGTGGGAGCAGCTACAGCATCAAGTTCATGCTTCGTGAATCTCCTTCCGTGATACTCATGTGCTGCAGACGCAACACCAAACCAGATGCGTCGTACTGGTACTGCAGGAGAGGACTTAGAAGAGATACACTGCTATATTCTTACACAGTAAAAAAAAAAAAAAAAAAAAATCAGCATGGGAGACAAACTAATATCAGGACTGGGCATTGTGTACATATTACTTAGGCGGAAACTCTCAGAATTATATGGCCAAGGGGCTCATGCTCAAGCGTCAGGGGGCTAGGACTCAAGATTAATCGGCTAACACTCAGCCTCAAGAGGACAGTACCTGGGGTCGCATTTTTACCAGCAGCGATTGAGGCGTCTGGCAATAGATAGATAGATAGATAGATAGATAGTATTGCTTTCAGTTTGTCTGTGTGTCTGTGTGTCTGTTAGCACGATAACTTCGCAACCGCACAAGATATCATCACACAATTTTACAGATGTGTAGTTGGGATGAAAATCACCTACGAGTTCAAATTTGGTGAAAGAAAGTCAAGGTCATATTCCGAGCCGCGCTTGAAATGTATCGGCTAGCGGCTGGTGTGATTTCCTCCTTTGGGGGGTGGGGGCGAGGGCCCTGCTAAGTAGCCTTGGTCAGTTTATAACATATTTCTCTCAGTGATTTATTCTGTGCATCACACCTTGATACCCTTTGCAAATTATAGATGCAGACTATATCAGTATTATAACCATGTAATCAAACGCAAAAGCATGTGAAGATGTAGTGTGCAAAATAAATCGCTAAGGAATAGGTGCCACGAAGCTTTCGACGCCACTTAAAATACAAATCTTGGAGAAGCTTTTAAAGCCTATCTCCCTCCCCCTCTACTCCTCCCCCCCAATAAAAAAAAAATCGTTCAATCGCCACTGATGCTGTTGATAGTTTCTTTTCTTTTGTGCTTTCTCTTTCCTTATTTTCTGCATCCTATATCACACCACAGTTCAGTGAGGGAAAAGATGTTTAGGAGGACCAAAAAATTAACATCTGACGTCTTCTAAGCTGCACAAATCACATCGCATTTACTACAAAACTCTCTGAACAAAATGTAATAAATTTTCTGCAATTAAGATTTTAAATTTAGAGCACTGACAGTAAGTGAACAGTTTTGTCCATAAAATATATAAAGGGGGATGAAGAGAGAGAAAAAAAAATCCATTATCCTCCTTAAAACGTCTGTGAGTCAGAATAACGAATGACTGTGACTAATCCTGATGTAATGTCACTTTTCAAAGAATAATGTCCTACGGAAAAATCCGTGTATCAGTTAGCCTGCTCTACTTGCGAAGAAACAAGGATAAATACTACATAATTTGTTTTATACTATCCACAAATCACCTGAAAATAAAAAAGAAAAGAAAGAAATGAAATGTGAAACAGAATTAATAGACTTAAATCTTGTGTAAACTCACGCTGTTGGTGGCGGGGGAGTGGTTGCGTCAGCTCTGTGGACTCCAGAATAAGTGTTTCCTCCTCGGGAAAAATGTTTGTACCGCAAGTTTGATCGAAAATGTACCGTTTGTACCGATAGCTATTTTAAAATGTACCACAAAATGTGCCACTTTTTTGTGAAACAAATGATAGCAAAAAATATATGAATAAATAAGAGTCAGTGAGTAAACAGGGAGCACATCGACTGATATCAAGCGCAGCCAATCCTGAGCAGTATGAAAGAATTTCCCTAAAGTGCTGCAGTAACAAACCTGTAAGCAAATTAATAAAATTGGCTGAAAATAATTATGATACCTTCCACCAAATTATCTATGCATAATACCTCCATTACAGATATTATTATTGCTAAATCAGTTAATTAAAAAAAATAAAAAACAGCATCACACATTTGAATGTTTATATAAACAAACAACTCTCACGCCTTATATTTATATAAAAAAAAAAAAAAAACAAGCAAACAAAACGTGATGAAAGACAAGCTAAGCAGGGTTGCCAGGTCAGAAATGCCAACCCGCCGAGTTCCTCTCCCAAACCCGCCCAATCCCGCCAAAATGTCGTCATTCTCACCCGCCCAAAAACCGCCTTGTCAGTAATCACAGACTATAAGGTTTACAGGTGAGCAACAAATGACCTGAAAAAATATTTATATTTTATACAAACTTCACACATTAGCAGCACCTTAGTCATGTATCAAATGATTGGGATAAAATTATTTAACATTAAATTAATGCTAATGAACTAGCAACCTATTTTCGCATATTAAGGGATAAGAACATAAGAAGCAGTTTCTTTAACAAGCACGTTATTTATCAGGGCAGTGCACTTTGTTCTATGAAAAGAAAGGTCCTTTGCTGAAATAGTTTTCATCATTAGTTCACCCAGGTGATCAGTTGTACTTATGCTTGAATGACAGGCAATATATGCAGATAATTTGAATTCCACAATTTTCAACTGTTGTCTTCTTTCACTTTTGTGATACCTGCATCAAAAGTGTTCTTGTGGCGGAAAAGGGAAGGACATTTTTCATGTGCTTTTCTGTTACACAGTGATCTTTCATATCTGCATGGTGGGCTCTCAGGATTGTTTTAAGAAATTGCAAAATGCCTGTGTTTCATCACCTGGGACACTGACAATCCATTCTCGCAATCCTTTTTCTTTTTCCCAGCTTTTATTGCATTTTCTGTTATAATTTGCATATTTACCCACTGTCTTCCCAATTCCACTATCCAGCAAACCTCCCTTCACTGCTCCCTAACTAAAAAGCACCCCAAGGGGCAGCCAGCCACCAACGAGCACCCTGTGGCCCAGCACCCCAAGGGACAGGCAGCCGCAAACGAGCCCCTCGCGAGCAAGGCGCCAGCCACTCCCACCACAACTCTCAAGCAACTCAGGGAGCAATCTTCCTTCCCCCCTCTTCTCTAACCAGACCTCCAATCCTTCCCACGCCGCGCCTTCGCATCCTACAGTGGAACTGCCTTAGTGCGAGGAGCAAACTCGCCCACCTTCAGGAAGTGGCTGCTATGGATGACATTCACGTCATGCTCCTGTCAGGATCAGAGGGTTCACTGGCCATTTCCTCTCCCAGATCCCCGGTGTCATGAGAGAATGTGCGATTCTTGTTAAGAATCACATCCCACATTCGCCCATTGCTCCTCCTGTTTTTTGTGGTGAGGGAGTCGAGGTGCAGGGCATCACCCTGCACTTTGCCACCACCTCCCTCAACATTTTCAACATCTACAGGAGCTTCGGTTGTACCTTGGATCTGGGTGAGATCGTGACACTTGCGGCTTCAGAACCCACGTACATTGCTGGAGACTTTAATGCACACCACTCTATCCTCTCCTCTCCCTCCCCAGGAAACGAAGCTGGGAGGCACCTCGCCGAGACCCTTGAGGAAATTCCTGGCGTGTCCTTGTTAAATGACACCTCTGAACCTACGCACGTTCGAGGTGGCAGATTGGACCTCTCACTCGTTACTTCTGCTCTCACCAGAGACTCTGCATGGTTCCTACAGCGATTCCTCACTAGTGACCACTTTGGTGTTGTGACGGGACTCAATGTGGCTGTCCCCTCACCGCCGCCACCTCCCCCACCTCCTCGGTGGAACCTACGCAGAGCTCGCTGGAGTGAGTACGAAGAAGCGATTGAGGCACGTCTTAACAATGTCACGTCCCCTTGTTCCCTTGATGATCTTGCTGAAGGTGTCGCTGATGCTTTCAGACAGGCTGTCACTGACTCCATCCCCCTCTCCAAAGCCCCCTCGCTCTCCCGTCGGGGACCACTGGTACTATGACGAGAGAGTGTGGGAGCTTAACCATAGGCTCATTTCAGCCCGAAAAGCCTACAGGAGGGGTCCCTCAGACCTCACCAAGCAATACCTGGCTCCAGTGGCACGCCATGTCTCTAAGGAAAGTGGCGCCTTAAGGAAGAGGCCTGGAGTCGATGGAGCAGATCTCTCGATTCACACTCCTCCTTGAAGGAGATGTGGACGAAGATTAGAAAAGTCTCTAGCAACAAACCGCCCAACCCCCCCCCTCATCCCGATCCTGCAGGAGAAGCAAACCGCCTTGCTGTCCTTTTTGCCAACAGAACCTCTCCTGACATCCTTCCCCAAGCAATTACAGATGAGCAGGTGCGCCTGGGGGGCCCCAGAAGGGACGCCACAGATGCAGCCTGCTCCCTCCCTGATGCTACTGATTGCCCTTTCACCCTCAGTGAATTGGGGAGCGCTCTCAATGGCAGAAAGGACTCAGCCCCTGGGGCAGACGGCCTCACCTATTCTCTCCTTGCAAGATCGGGCATGAGAGGCAGAACCTCCATCCTTGACGTTGTCAACAAATCCTGGGAGGAAGGAAAGCTCCCCAGATCTTGGAAGCAAGCAGTTATACACCCAATACCCAAGCCTAAAGACCGCACTGCCATGAGACCCATATTGCTTCTCAGCTGCATTGCCAAAACAGCTGAAAGGCTTGTTCTCTCTTGACTCACCTGGAAGCTTGGCACATTACACCCTAAACTTTTCGCCTTCCTGCAAGGCCGAGGCGCCCATCAGTGTCTTGCCTCGTTTCTAGGTGAGCTGAGGAATGGCAGGGGTACTGCTGTCTTCCTTGATATGGAAAAAGCCTTTGAGTTAGCTAACCCTGAAGCTGTCCTGGCTGCACTCGCCAGGAAGGGGATTCATGGCAGACTCCTCTCCTGAATCAGAGACTTCCTCTCTGATCATGCTGCTTGTGTCCGTTTTCAGGGCCAGCTCTCTCCTTCCTACCCCCATATCAAAGGTATTCCTCAGGGGAGTGTGCTCAGCCCCTTCCTGTTCAATATTCTGATAGACAACCTGCTGTCGATCGACTTTGGTCGGAGCGTCACGCTATTCAGCTATGAAGACGATCTCACTCTAGTTCTCTCTAGCAGAGCCACCCACCACCAGGCCATGACTGCTCTAACCCTCCTCCACAACAGGTGCTGTGAACTCGGTCTAAAGATCAACCTCGGGAAAACCAAGTATACGTACTTTGGCATGCGCCCCCCAGAGCGCCCTCTTATTCTCGGGGGACTTAGACTGGACCGTGTTCACAGGCACCAATATCTGGGGGTGTGGTTCGATAGCAGTCTGCGAGAGAGAGCCGCCCATAGAGTTACAGCTCTTAAGGCTATAGTGTGCCGCTCCTTCGGTGCCTCCAGCCGTGTCCTACGAATGTTCTACACTTACGCCATCCGCTCCCTAGTTGATTACTGTTCCATTTGTATTGTAGGGCTTTCTAGATATCAAGTCCGGGCTCTAGAAACTCTGCAAAATGAAGCTGTCAGAGTCATACTAGGTGCGCCCGGCTGGACTCGGCTGGAGAACCTGTGTTGAGAGTGGTCTTCCCTTTCTCAAACTCAGAATCTGGAGTCAATCGACAGCCATTGCTGCTCAACTGTGCAGACACAGACCTCATCTCCCTGTTGCCACCACTCTCCATCGCACTGTTGAATGCCCCCCCCCCCCCAATCCTCGTCCAGGAAGGGACTGGGTACATTCCCTCATCAATATCACTCACACCCTTGGCCTTGCTCCCACACTACGCGAGGGTCCCGATTCCCTTGACCCCGAATACTCCCCTCTCCCTCCATGGCAGTCGCCACCCATCACTTTCATCCTTCCCAATTCCCACTGCCCCAGAGCATCCATCCCCTCTTTCCTCCACCAAGACAGTCTTAGGAGAATTTCATCCCTCCGAATGCCCGTCACCACTGAATACTACACTGATGGATCTGTAACACAAGAGGGGCTAGCAGGATCTGCATTCGTCACTGAAGGCCTTGTCGAGAACTGGCGACTCCCCACGGAAGCCTCCACGTACGAGACAGAGCTTGTAGCCATCTTAGGTGCACTACGCCACACCTATGAGCTCCATAAGCTCCGTATAATCATCCACACTGACTTGCTTTCGTCTCTGTACGGTCTCCAGTCAAGGCACTTCAGAGACAATGCTAACCTGCTATCCTCAATTCATGCTGTAGCTGACTCCATCAGTCATTATGGGGGTGAAATTCTCCTACAGTGGCTGCCTGGACATGTCGGCATATTGGGCAACGAGAACACAGATGTCGCCGCACGAGCCACAACAACCTTTCCACACCCCACTTTCCCCCTCCTCGCCAGTCTTTCTCGTATTAAGTTTCTCTCCAACAAGGCCATCCATGATCAATTAATAAACTACCACGTCACTCTTGCTACTGATGGATCTTTCTCTGCATCCTGGCTAGCCAGAGCCACAGCATACAAGCCTCTTGACCTTCCGCCCCGCACAACAAACTCACTGCAAAGTCTCATTCATCGTCTTCGCCTCGGGTTCCCAACCTTTTCACAAATCACTCGCCTTGACCCTAAACCATGTGCGCACTGCCACCACTCCGACGAATCTCCTCTAATGCACTACATCCTAGACTGCCCTGCCACTGCCTCCTTTCGCGCTATCATCTCAACTGTCCTCATCCCAAGAATATCACGGTCCCATACTGCCGCAGAAATAATACGCCTCCTTCCCTCGTCCTCTCTCCTTCAACTTGTGTCCTCCTACCCCTCCCCTTACTAGCTCTCCACTCCTCTGCTCACTCATTGCCATATCTCTGTACCCTCTGCCCTCACCTCATCCATCAACCCTTTCATTCCCCCATTCCTCTCACCCTCTGCATTCTTACCTTCCTTCCCCTAACCACGATCTCTACACGATTCCCTCATCACGCATAAATCTCTGACGGGTTTCCCCCATCTGCCCGTGTCCACTCTTCTCTGAAGGTGGACGAATCTACACAAACAAACAAGACACCCGCCAGCATTTTCTTTCGATATATATCTCCGAATTTTCGGACACTTCACGTGGCCATCGTCAGGTTACATACTGTGGGATCCTACCAAAGAGCAATACTCGTTATACTACAACAGTTATGGATCTAAAGTTCACTATTTTCTATATATATGTCTCACACATCATTAAAATGAAGAACATGAACAAGAATTATATATTAACATAAACCAACCTTACCAGACCTATAGTGTTTAGTCTTCCTATAGTATAAACAAAGAACAGAAACGAAAACTACAGCAAAAATGCACATATATAAATTTAATACAAAAGCAATGCACAAAAAATAAAACTTTGATGACTTTGGTTTCTTGATGTAGGTGGTCTGTGGGTGTAGTAGCTGTGCAGCCTGTGATTATTTTTAGGGCCTTGTTCTGTATGGTCTGTAGAGTATTGTAGTGTGTTTTAGTGAGGTTAGGAGCCCAAGCAGGGCTTGCATAATTCATCACTGAACGTATATATTGTTTGTATATTGTGGTGGTGGTTTCTTTGTTGTGTCCAAATGTTGTATGGGCAAGTGACCTCAAGACATAAATCTGCTTTTGTAGCTGATATTTGTGCTATTCAGAGACCTTCAGTTATACGAAAAATAGCTTTGCTCATCTTTAAATTCTGAAGTTACCATCATAATTAACGATATTCTGAATGACTGATGCTCAGCATATTACTGAGTTTTCACTTTATGGCTGCCTCTACCAAACACTAGTTTCGAAATGCCTCTCATGACTAGACGCAAGATGCGGATGGAGATAAAGATGGCAACAAGGAAGAAGAACAACACGTCCAGCATGAGGAACTCCACCCAGGAAAGCTGAGCCGCAGGGCTCCTCAGCTGCGGCGCCCCCCGGTGACGGATGACGTACTCCGTCCAGAACACGGCCCTCTCCTGCGGCGTTGTCAGCTGATCCCGCAACTGCCTCGACGCTGCCAGCACATTCTCCTTGTACCTTAACGTAAATGTAAAAAATTGAGCATGAGTAACTTGTTAGTCCATTCCGTACATTTTTAGTTAAGGAGAGCTCTATAAAATCAAACATCCAGGTAGACCTTATAGCCAAATTTGTTCTCACAGGAGCCGAGGGTGTCATATATCAGTTTTAGTCCTGGTAAACTGTGATTTTGTTAACTAACGATATAATTTAGACAAATGTGCAATGCATATGAACACAGAAGTTAATCGTTATACATATATGAAATACAGTATATATAATCCAAGTATTATAGCAATTGCCCTCAAGAGTTAAGATTGTGTTTTGCAACCCTGTAGTTATTAGAAAAAAATAATCTTCATAATTACAGCGCTAATTATTTTTCCTTAACCATTATAACAGGCAAAACATTAAGGGCTTTTTGGCGTGGAGCTGTGTTTCTTGGATTAGTGAATATTTCCGTGGAACATGGGGGACAGGAGAAAATCAGACGAATCTTAGGAAGGCTGTTGTTTGAGATAGTTGGTTAAGTAATAGCGTTGATTATCTTCGTACAGGTCGAAATACTAGCACAGCGTCGATGAAGCCCGTAATTACTAAAAGAATGGTATACAGGTACATAGAGAGCTGTAGTCTTGAACAAAGGAGAGAGAGAAAGTAAATCACGCTCCAATCCTAGTAAACGAAAATAAGCGTCAGCTTTTAAAGAAAGTGTATCACAATATTACGGGTCTCCAGTTTCACTATTGTTTAACATGGGAGTTGGAACAGAATACAGTCACATACTTCGCAGTTAGCCTTGCAGTATCTTGCCGTATTCTTACTGACAAAATGAAGTACACATATATAAAAGTTTACAGTGAATAGAACATTTGATTTTTCGATTCCATCTAGAAGTGGCCGACAGTCAACTTAAATGCCAACAGATGTATATTATCCTACTCCATGGAGCCGAAGGACATCTTCCATCAACCCACTACAGTCATATTCTACACATGCTTTTTGAAGAGTGTAGCGATAACAGCATGTGGAACTGTGATATGCTGAAGCTAAATGTTTGTGGATTAGGAAGTGTACATACGATACTGAGATGAGGTTCTGGTAGGTGCAGTCATATGATATATGTAACTATGAACTACTTAAATACCCACTCCAACCCAAGAATATACCGTGAACTAGAGGGCTGCCAGACAGGCGCATAAAGCAATAGAACAGACCGCTAGAGGTTTGAGGGAGTTAAATGGTTATAATTTATATGCTGGCCTCAACAATTTCCTTGAACCAGTGTCAATATCATTAAAAAATATTTTCAAAAGGTTGACAGGATGACATTAATTGATGTGATCAGTACAGACTGCATATATCAGACAAGCAAGTGTAAATATTACATAATTTCCAAGACACTTTTGCCTGAAAATTTAATTCTACCAGCAAGCTAAAGAACCTCGTATTTTAGTGCCATTATCTCATCACAAAACACCAGTAACACGGTGATACCAACTTAGGGTTGGTGGTAATCTCGGTGAGGACTTTAACTACGGTTTCCGCAGTCAGCTCCTCCCAAAGCAGCATTTCACCATAGCCAGAATTCTTCACAAAAAATGCGTTCCTGGGCTGATCACCGTAGATAGGTAGGGCGAGGAGGGGCGTGGCGTGGTAGATGGACTCCTGTGTGCTCAGAAGGCCACCATGGGTGATGAACACTTTCACACTGTCGTGGCCTGAGGTGCACAGGCTGTCTTAGTACAAACAATATTTGGGAGGTTATAGTGTTTGCATACATCATATTAAGCCAACTCATTAGTTACAAGATGAACCTACCAAGGATGTCCTGTTGTGGGAGCCACTTGCTTATCATGACATTCTCTGGCAGACCTTCCAGGTCCTCCTCATACTTCCATATGACTCTGTGTGGCAGCCTGTGGAACGCCTTGATAAAGGCTTGGCGGTATTTCACTGGCATTGAGTTTCCTCGAGCAATTGACCCTAGACTGAAGTATATCACACCCTCAGGACCAGCACCAGACATCCATGACTCCAGATCCTACCGATAATAAGAGCAAATAGTTTCGAAACTTTAGCATTAACAGGTATGATATATTAGGAACTGCACATTTCAAAATATTTACTGTATATTGCTGGGGTCCTTTTGATTTCGAAGCAATCAAAACCGGAGCAACCGGAGGGACACTCAATGGAGCGCATCTCTCCGACAACGGCAACGGAATTTCCATACTACTCTTCATAATGGGTTAGGGTTTCTCATCATTGATTAGGGTTTTGTGCAAAAATTGTTATCCGGATGCAGAATCTGTAATAAAATCCGGATCGTCTCAAATGTTCATCGATTGTTCCCTGGGACATGGGCTATCTACCTGCCAAATTTGGTCCAAATCTCTCTTTAAGTTTTTGAGTAATCCTGCTAAAAGACAAACAAACAAACAACAGATGTGGAAACATACTGTCCGACAAAATGATTATTCATAAATCTTAGAGCAATTTTATATACCCATAACAGAGGGATATCCTGGATTCCTTAATTCAGAAATGAGGGGTAAGGTAAGGGGCACCAGACTGATGGCTAAGCAGCACTTGTCAGGACTGGTACAGAGGACCGACCTGCCTTTATCGCTCAAGGGTTGGCTGGTGGTGTATGGTCTCTTTATGAAGAGACACCACTGAGCTCTATGGTATGGAGAGGCTATCTCCGCCGCGGGCGTGTGATTTTGGCAGCCGTATTGAAATACCAGTATTCATATTCAGATTCAAATATTTTATTTTCACAAAGCAGTGGTTATTAATAAAGATACACTCGTCGCGT
>JAGKTI010035968.1:0-11156 GCA_018397915.1 Birgus latro | reverse complement strand
CTTCTGCTTCGCTCTCTCTTTTGTCTCAATTCCTGTCCTGCTTCGTCCTCCATCCCACCAAAACTACAGCCTCTGCGCCCTCTTTAACTCTCACCAATCACTTTTTACACACCCTTCCCTCCACTACAACTTCTTAATACTCTAGCCTTCCCAGTCCTATGCTATTTTCCACTTACTATCATACAGTCTTTCCCCCCTTGGACTTTAACTGTCTAGTCCACCTCCTCATCTAACCTTCTTTTCACCGTCCTTCCCCTTCATTACCTCTGCAGTTCCTCATATCTACTCCCCTCCCTATACTGAATGGTATTGGCTTTAGTAATTAGACTATGGGGTGTACTGCACTCAAAATTAATTATCTGTTTAGGGTGTTGGTAGGGATGTAGGTAATTAGATATTTGTTACTCTCTCTCTCTCTCTCTCTCTCTCTCTCTCTCTCTCTCTCTCTCTGTCTCGCTGATCACTATTGCTTCCTAAATTTCTTCCTTTGTAACCCATCCATTGTTTTATTTGATACCGACTGATGACTTAATTGAGCTTTGGAGTGGTCATGCATCCACAAATATTTGAAGGAAAATCTTCACTTATTCCGTCAAGACGGTAGTAAATTCAACTGGTTTATTTTTATCCTTCCACTTGTCTCATAAGTGTTACTAATTCTGTGTTTGCATTCATCTCCCGTGCCTACACTTGGGAGGTCGATGTGGCTGAAGGTCAGTCAGGGATGAGAATAGGAAGCGAAATATTTAATGAAAATTTCCATAGGGACAAAGGGGCATTTCACTTCATCATTCTCTCATTTCTGTTTCCACATTTCTTTATATATTTGGTACATCGCAACACATTAGGCTGAAGTGCATAGAAAAAAGAATATTTTATATTATGCCAATAGGGTATGTAATGCTGATTTGACTAAAGCGAAGTATGGAAGAAAATATAACCAAGTAAACGCGCATGCGTCCTAAAATCTCGTCCCTATTACTGCTCCTCCCGTCACTCTCAGACGCCCACTCTCAGACGCCAACCCTTGCATAAGCAAAGGCGGAAATATTGTATGCCCCCAAACTACGAACTTGTCCTGTCTAACATGTTAAGATCATTGCAGGAGATTCTCGCAAAATGTTCGGTCCCCAGCATGACATTGAACCGCGTCCAGAAAACAGCAGATGGGCGGAGCTGCGGGAAAGAGAAAGTGGGAGGGAAGTAACGAAAAATATGACCAAAAAGTAAAGAAACGGGGGAACTAAAAAATTCGGGGAGATGGAGAAAGTATAGTTCAAGATGGGACAGATGGCATTTACATAAAACAGACAGAACGAGAATTGCAGTGCTATGGAAATGAATAAAAAGCACAGACAAAAAGATACATTGGATAAAACTGAGGAGGGAGAACATGACTTGTAAGTCAGTGCATGAGGATTAAAAAACAAAGTTACTGCAAAAGAGAAAGACAGGTAAAGAAGACAGAAATGGTCAGGGAATTTAATAGCTGAAAAATTTTAACATTAACACTTAAGCCCATGTCCCATATTCAAGTTCATCTTCGAGAACGGCCCCGATCACCACGATCTTACCCTCGAGGAATGATCTTGGTGAAATGCCACGATCATACCTCAAACCGTAGGCCTAAACGGCCATTTCACGACACAGTCACGTTAGTACTAAGACACACAAAGACATTGCTATGACATCCCACGAAACCCTACGGAAGTGCCACGTTATCCTGACGACACACTACGATCATTCCTCAGTTAAAAAATAACGGTCACTTTGACTCCACGTCACGGCAAAACATCACCACGACACGCTACAACAAGCTACAACAAGCTACAACAAGCTACGGGACCGCTAAGTTGCCGCTAAGTCACCGCTAAGATTATCAGGACATATGACGATACACAAAGATGGCCGGGATCTTCGGAACGAGGCTATATATAGGAGGGTGCACTATAGGCAGTAGTGATGGGCGGCACTCGATTTTTTCCGTAATTGATTATTTGGATTACTTTTGTGGTCAGTAATAGATTACTTATCGATTAATTTTACCTTGAAATAGTCTCTCTCTCTCTCTCTCTCTCTCTCTCTCTCTCTCTCTCTCTCACACACACACACACACACACACACACAACCAAACATAAGATAATGAAAAATGGATCCAGGAGAAATGAAAACATTATCAATAGCTTTAATTAACAAACAATCAGATCGGCCAAGCCGCCCGCCACACAGTCACACGACACACACTGTGGCAGTGTGCACCCGCAACACTGTACACTGTACACAGTAGTACACAGAAACTGTGCACGTACGAGTTTCTTGCTGTATTAGATTTGACTTTCCAGTGTCTGAGGCCTTGGATTTTTATTCTACTCGTACAAACACGCTATTAATTCTCAGCTACCTCTTTTTTACATATATCTTTATGAATTTATGCATTTACTATAAAACAGATTAATCTGTATTGGCTAAGAGGCATTGAAATGCACATGTCTGTAATAAATATTCAATGTGTAATTTATGCTGGGAGTAATCGTTTGGTAATCGATTACTGGGAACTATAATCAATTAGTGAAAAATTTTTACACAGTAATCAATGTATTCGATTATAAGTGATCGATTACGCCCACCACTAATAGGCAGGTTTCAGTTGCCAAGTGCGAGCGTGGCGTGCTGATGGATCTCCTGGCTCTAGCAGACGGGTGGATTACTGTCTGACTCCTGAAGAGCGACCTAGAAGACCAGCAGTTGCGCCATTTACGTGCTACTACAAAGAAAAAAATGAAGGCACAGAAGAAGAGGGCCTACTGGACGGCACCATGGCTACTGAGGTGACCAAGTTATTGCTACGACACGTCAAGTCACACCTACCACAAGCTACGACAACTTACAAGCTAAGACACGCTAAGACACGCTAAGTTACAGCTAAGACAAATGACGTTACCGTCACGACATGTAATGTTCTCCTCCTTGTCGACGTCCACGCTGACAATTTTTGAACATTCCAAAAATTACATAGCGTGCCAAGAACCGTGAAGAATGACCCAGTTCTCCACGTCATCGTTACGTCATCGCTGTCAGCTAGGTTTCTCATGACGACATGCGGAGACACACGGAGACATGAAGATCGTGGCGTGGCGTGAGAAAGTTCCTGATGGTGGTACATAGGCTTTACTGTTGTTATTGTTGATGTTGGCTTGTCAACACGCGAATTCGGTGGCCTGCATGCTGAAATTATACTGTTTTTGCAGTGCACCATCCTTCTTTCGGAGGACAAGGCAGGAGCTACGGTACGTTTGTTTGACCGGACAAAGAAGACATCTGGTTATCTCGATGGCATCAGATGGAGGCATACCTTTCCAGCACCACCGAACAAAGATGAATTTTTATCTAAAAAAAAGAAAAAGAAAAAGAAACGGAGAGTGTGATTGGGGAAAAGAAACAACGAGATTGAATTTAGCCAGAAGTATTTTGAGCATGTGGAGAAAAATATATAGTATCTGCTAATAGCTAGAGTTGTGATAGGTGTTGCTCTCTGGTAAAGGCAAAAACCAAAAAAAAAAAATGTGGAAGAAAAAAGAAGAGCAGCTGAACTGTGAATGAAGGAATAGATAACTGATAACAAGATAGTAAATTAACGCTCTATAAACGTGATGTAAAACTAAAACGGGAGGTAAAATGGAGAACCCACACGGCGATGCCTTTTTGTATCATCGTCGTTTATCGCACTTGAAAGTCTCTGTGAAGGAAAATTGACCAAAGTTGGGTAGAAAAGCCAAACAAATCAATGGGAGAAAGTTGACCCAGTCCCATTTCAGACCAATGGATCTAGTAAAAAAAAAAGTAGATCAACAAGTATATAAGTGAATAAGTAAATGACCAGTCAACAACAAGGTGCAGCTTTGGTCCTGAGCATGATGTGATAAAGTGTTGAGTGAACTGTGTTTAGAGACCCTGGTTTAAAGAGTGAACTGGGCAGTGAGTTGGCAAAGTCTTTTAGGCTTTTATATGAGGAAGAGTTGGTTTCCTCCCTGGTGGTGGCAACTTGATGTGATGTGATATTTACTGCACACTTCTGCGTATGGATGATTATTTTCTAAGCAGAAAGAAACAAATATTTCAAGCTGAAACAGAAAAATAATACACGGTTCATGGCATCGTACATAGTAAAAGATAAGCGTTGTACAAAGGTTTTGAACGTGGGACTTGGAAGCCTTCCTTGTTTATGCGATATCTCAGTTTCCGAGAAGTCTTCTGAGTCAGGTATAATAATCTAGTATAAGCCTAATACAGAAACTGCGTCACTGAATGGGAGGTTAAGGGATACTTGCTTCACCAGTGTCAAACGCATTCAGATAAGTTTTTTTTTTCTAATCTCTCCATTCCCGTGTTGTCTTTTCCGATATGTTTTTGATGCGTACGTAACAATACATACTGTTCTGCAGCTTTTTACCGTCAAAAATCGTACAGCTGCTAAAGAACTGCCTTTAGCTACGTTGATATCGCCCCGTAGAAATCATACTAAACTATAAAAGACAGTCTTAGTGATGGTTATCCACAAGAGTAGAGGAAGAGAGGTGGGTTTATGAAGAGAATGATGGAGACGGAAGAAGACTGGGATGAGAGAGAGAGAGAGAGAGAGAGAGAGAGAGAGAGAGAGAGAGAGAGAGAGAGAGAGAGAGAGAGAGAGAGAGAGAGAGAGAGAGAGAGAGAGAGGAGAGGGGTGATAAAGAGGAATAAGGTTTAATGAGAGGACATCAAAAATTATACATAAAAAAAAATCTTCGGCCAAAAGCAAATGCCAAAACAACAAGCAGGAACATTCAGAGAGTGCAACATCCGCGCGTCCACCTATGGTCTAAGAGTCGCACATTTGCTCTGAGACCTTGACCTACGCCACTCGCTCTTAATATCGAAACCCATTATCTCAGGTTTTCCCTGGACCTTCTTGGAAGGTTGCTCTAAACCAAACTGAAAGTGTTTACGTTGACCTTAACGAATGGCCTTGCCCTTTGACCTTTTCCAAAACCTTTGACATTTAATTGAGTTTTTTAAATTTATTGTGTTTCTCTTATTCTGAACTTTTTTTAATCGAATAAAAATTTCAAGTTGGCGTTGCTAAGTAAAATTTTAATCGATCTGTTACCTTGGCCTTTGACCTATTGTTGTAAACAGATTTATCAACACCTTGGCTAATCCTTAACATTTACCGTAAGTTTGGCCAAAATAAAATTAAAATGGTGTTTGTCATTTTACACACACACACACACACACACACACACACACACACACACACACTTCGAACAAAACAAAATACCCGTTCTCTCACAGGTATAAGAACAGGGAATACACAAACATGCACATTAAATACAGGTCAGTGTGTGGCAGTACAGGGGAGCAAGATTGAGATTTATCAAGAGATGAATACAAGAAATGGAAAAGGAAGAGAAATATACTGAAGTACATTATCAATAAATGAGAAACAGCGATGGATCTTATTTGGTATATATACACAACTGCAAATTAAAGGCATGAAATGCGAAACAAGCAGAGTAACGTAAGATTTAGATACAACATTAGAAACTTCCTGGGCAAATGCTGCTATATAAGTGGTTAGCTTCATGAACACGATTTTTTACATTCTTACAGCCTTTGAATAATCTGGTTGAACAAATGAATGGCCCCTCATTCAGAACGGGCTAACGAAGCCTGTATGTGTCGGCCCCAATTTGAAATAATTCCTAAAGACGTGTCAAATCAATAGATGGCAAGGGGAAAAAAAATATTCGCGCCCTCTAGGTGAATGAATTGATGCTATAGATTTACTTTACTTGAATGAGTACTGCTAATGTATGAAAAACAACAAAATGGAAAGTATGCAACAAAAATCTGCTGAAAGAGTTAGGAGCTCAAGTCCGCTGAAGTTCAATCATTTTTAAAAACAAATATTAACGGATATATCAAGTAAATTGCGGGTTTACAAAGGAAATGACAATAATGTTAGGCATATATACAGTATATATATTTTTAGTTACGATGGAGACAGCAAGTACTTCTTTAGGAGGTAGGAAAGAGTAATGGTTGGAAAGCATTTGTTTACAGCCAGCGTCACACTGGGCAGAAAACGGCTACCATGTTAGCTGTTTTTGTGAGCCGAATGACCAATAATAGTCAGTGGGATTCAGCTTACCAGGAGGTTTGTTGCTGTGATGACTCAGATGAGCAAAATATCATTTCTTCAACATGTTTTTGATTGAATGAAATATTTAATTAGAGCAGGAGGTAAGTTTAAATGAAAACGGCTCGCAAACGTGGCTAACATTTTAGCCACTTTTGCCCAGTGTGACTCCACCTTTAGATTAAAAAAAAAAAAAATCTAAATCATTCTTTTATTAATTCTCAGTGAAAACTCATTCTTTTATTAATTCTCAGTGAAAATTCCCTTACCGGTATAATGGACATGTACTTGCTGTGCTTGGGTTTTTTGCTCATGCAGTGAAAGTTGACTTAAAGGGGCTGGAGAGTGGCATCCGAGAGCTTCTTCGCACTGACATGACCCCACAACCATCCACCAGTGACGCAGACACTCTCATGCTACCACCTGGGAGGGACCAGGTGGTTGGCAGACTTATTTATCTAATCCATAAAGCAGGGCAATACGACAGACATCTTTTTAATAGACCCTGAGCACTCCACGTATAGATTAAATGGGGAACTAGATTCTGGGGGAGAATATGCTAAATATTTTAATAATTTTCGCAGCAGAAGGTACAAACTTTTGCCATGAGCAAATAACCAATAAAATTAACATAAAAAGTTCATGTGAAGATTTCTGAACATTAAAACAGTATACATTCAGTCTACCAGCCAGTAAGAATTAGAGAGAATCACTGGCGGCGAGGAGGGGATGAGTGGCAGTAAGACGAACATTTTTAACATTTCTTGAGAACCATAAGACCAGAAGTGTTATAGATCTCATTTATCACTTTCGTCCAGGCTACTTCTTGTTTACGCACAGGTGCTCAGGAGGCCAATTTATTTATCTATTTATAAATTTACTTATTACCTCGGTTTTCTAGGACACTTGTCAAATTTTAAAAGCGTACAAAAAGAATGGGAACTTTTAAGGATCGCATAAAAATACAGAATGATATAAGGGTAATGGTAATGAGTGAGTGGGTAAAACAAGACAGAGGGAGGGAAAGGGTTATGGAAAGGGCAAAAAAATTAAGGAAGCCGTTATGGGGAATCAGAACAGATGGAGGCAAGGAGGAAGGACGGTAAAATGGGTATATAAAAAGAAGAGTATGAGTACCTTGTAAGTTACAGGGCAAGAGGAAGGTAAGGATGCGAACAAAAAAAAAGTAGAACGAAAACAGGATGGAAGGGAAAGAAACTTACGATACGATAGGAATGGAACTAAACGAAAGTAGAGGGGGAACGGAAGCGAGAGGGAAATGATGACAAAAGATTGATGCATAATAAGTACAAATTAGTGGGAATAAATGAGTGGAGCAGAGAGCGGCATGAAGGGGAACGGAGGGAGAAGGAAGTTTAGAGGAGCAGAATTAGGAGGGTGAGTGACGTGTGTGTGTGTGTGTGTGTGTGTGTGTGTACCGCCACCCCATCACCATGCAGGTGATTTCATCATAGGCAAATATACAACCCCCCGTGGCTACCCAGTCATTTCATCTGTGTGTCCAGTTTGGTTCCTTTTGTGGTCTGACCATCATGTGTAGGAAGTGATAATTAAGGGGACAGAGGAAAAGAAGGAGTATGTGTTGGAAAGATTATAAGTAAAGGACGGTGAAGCGGAGGGTGAAGGACAAGAAAAGGGGGAAACTGGACGGACAGAGAAATGGGAAATCTGAGTGATGAGGGAAAGATGAGACTGGGAACGGGACGGGTGACGGTAGGAAAGACAAAAACCGCGAAAAGGGAAACGAAAACTGAGAATAGAAAAGTAGGGAGGATGGAACAGGGCAGCAAAAAGACAGAGGTGAGAGGAAAGAAGGATGGTTGTTAATAGTGCCTAATAATGAAAAGGGGAAAGTGGCTGATGGAGGAAACGTGATGTGAAACATGGGAGTAGAAAGACAAGGGAGATTATAGTAAAACAAAATATGAGAGAGAGAGAGAGAGAGAGAGAGAGAGAGAGAGAGAGAGAGAGAGAGAGAGAGAGAGAGAGAGAGAGAGAGAGAGAGACCAGGGAAAATAAACAAGGAAAAAGAAGCATATGAGCTAAACAGAAACAGACGTCAGAAGCCTGACCAAAGGGAGGGATGGCGAGGGGGAGGTAAGAGAGAGTCAACAGGAAGAATATGAATGTAAAGGTGAGATAAGGGAAAATCCCGAGGACTGATACAAGTGATTTAAAGAGGACTGGAAAGAAACAAGAGGAAGGGAAAGAGAATTAGAAGTAAATAACTGAAGGATGTTTGGTGAAAGGTTCGACTCTAAAATGAACCACACAAGGTTTTCGGTCTCTGGTGTCGTCTGGCCCATAACACTGCACTAGTAAGAGTTATAGTCGAGGCGCGCGTCTGAAGGTGTCATTATCGTGCCCTGGCATCGTACCCGTCAACAGTGCGTCCGATTTAGTGTATAATATGATAGGCGTGTGATTCGTGTATAATAAGTTCGTGTACAATAATATGCGTGTATAATATAATCGTGTATAATAAAATAATTTGTGTGTAATATGATGTGAAATTGGACACACTGTTGACTAGTAGGTTGCCAGGGTACGATAATTGCACCTTCAGACTCCTGCGCCGCGACTATAGTTACCTTTCATCACACTGAGACAAAGACCGAGCAGTCTTGCTTACACACCCCACTCCCTCGGGAAGCAGGTAAAACAGATTATCATAACTTTGCAAGCCTAAAATCACCTGAATAATATTCTAAAGGAGGAAAGAATTCAAAGATTAAAGGTTTATATATTGATGACGATGATAATGATGGTGGGGGGTCATCAAAAATATACCCATAGGGATAATACTAAAAATAATAATAATAATAATATAATAATAATAATAATTAATAATAATAATAATCAGGATTATATACCTTTAGGGATAGTAGTAAAAAAAAAAAAAACTTCATTCACTTGCACCCTTCCTGCCCGTGGAACCGCAGGAAAAGTAATCTGATCATTTCAATATATGTCCTGAGTAAACGAAATAATGTTATAGGAAGATGATGAAGTACTGGGTTGTGTGTTGCTGATGGTAAGGATATTGTTTTACGGAAGATTAACGTGCAATGTACTTAGAGTAAGTGAATTGGGGAGGTAGTTATTACAAAGCTAACCTTATTTCAGGATATATGTAATGTTTTCGCATCCTGTCGTGTTGAACTAAATGCTGTGGTGGATGGTGAGGGAAGCAATTGGAAAACGGAAGTAAGGCGTCACTTTTGTCTTACATTGACTCTTTTTCGGTGCTTTTTATTCAACTGTTCATTTTCTCTTTCTCTTATCTCCTTTATTGCCCTCTTTTGTTTTACTTCTACCAATACACATACATCTAGTTTCTCTCATCTTTTTCCCATTCACTTTCCCTTCTCTCATCACCTGGTTTTTGTCCTCTCTTTTTCATACTTCCTCATCCGTAACATACACTCTTTCTTCTGTATCTCATCTGACCCAACTTTTCTGTACTATCATCCTTCTATTGCAACACCTTTATTTAATCCCCTCATTTCACTCTAGATTTTCTCATCTCTCCTGACTAGATTTGTCCTCTCTTTCTATTTTTCTTTCATCTTTATCTAGTCTTCTCTCTCCTCCCTCTCTCCTCACCCACTTTTGCCCTCTCTTCACTCTCTCCCTCATCGATATCTCTTCTAACCTATTTTCCCCTCTCCTAAATTCCCTTACCCATGTTCATAACACACCCCTCCCTCCGTCTGTGCTAATCCGCTTCTATGTTCTCTCTTCATCCGTTTCTATCTTCCCTATCTAATTCATCAGCAGCTCGTCCTCTCCATTTAAAATTGTTCCACTTTTCCTCCTTTCCTTATCAGCGCTCCCCTTCCTGTCTCTCTTTCATTAAATTTTCTCACGTGTTCTTTGATGAAGGATAATGACAAAGAAGAATGGCACACTTTCAATTTGCATTCCATTTCCCCTTTCCCCTCCTCTCATATAATCCCACTTTATTCTCTCCCCTGTCACTTTTGTCTGTCTCCCTTAATGAAACTCTTCCCATTATTTCATTCATTTTGTTGAGGTAGTAGAATCTAATTATTACAGAAACCAGGATAAATTTCCTGAAAAATAAGAAGCGTCAGTTATTCTAGTAACTGCCAGTAAGTTTTCTACTATTACCACAAACAGTACGAGGCATGTCGCATTGTAAACCAGTTATACTTGTATTGGAGTAACATGAAGAGAACACAGAAGGTATGATAACACAAAAAAGCCTACTGTAAGCGGCCTCATTTAGGTTGGCGAGCCTTTCCTGAGCAGCCGAATATCGCAAGGAAGAAAAAAATAAATAAATACATACAAGAAGGTTATGGTAGTGAAACATGGAAACAGATTCCTGTGTCTTCCAACTCCTTCCAAACCATATGCCTAAAATTCTGAAAAGATATATATAAAGAGAGAGAGAGAGAGAGAGAGAGAGAGAGAGAGAGAGAGGTGAGGACGCTTACCATGCACTCACTCGATGTAGTGCTGCTCTCGGGTGTCTGCCCTTTCGTCTCCTTCCTTCGTTCCTTTCTTCCTCTACTGTCTTTCCTTACCTCATTCTTTCCTTGTCCTTCTGCCTACGGGTGACTTTACACTCCCTCTTCCGTCTTTCTTTCCTCCAGTCTTTCCTCTTCCTTCTGCCTATTGGTGACTTTACACTGAGTGACAAGCCAAGTGGTTTCCTGTACACCTGGAATCGATTTACTACGCAGGGTGGTAACTGTTAACCAAATTATGGCGCCTGGTGGTTTAGTGAGTAATTATGGCGCTTCAGTCGGATTGAGCTGGTGAAGGTTTATATCCAAGGGATGGTTGGGGCTTACTGCTCATGTTATGCCACTCAGGGATGAATGAGGCTGGTCACTCTCATCTTAAATGTCAGGACAAACTTGCCTAGCCCCGGGCTCCTATTTTATGTGTGTGTGTGTGTGTGTGTGTGTGTGTGTGTGTGTGTGTGTGT
>JAGKTI010035967.1:0-11156 GCA_018397915.1 Birgus latro | reverse complement strand
AGAAGCAGGAAAATATGTCCTTTTATTACATATATAGACAAAATTAGCTAAAACATTTTTATCATATAGTTAAAGGTTTATGATGGTGTGTCATTCGTCACAGTTTACCCCAGATACGGGGAAACTTGTTACGCACCCTGGGGTAAATTGTTATGCATGTTATACAGTAGAACCCAAATAGGTCCATAATTATTTTATTGTCATTAACATGCGAATACAGTTGTAGTGGCATACCGGATGCAGTGAAAGACAAAATTATATTACATCATTACCATGCATTTAGTCACTGGTCACAACATCTGTCAGTAACTGAATCATTCAGTTGTGTAACTGTTATCACTCAGTTACTCCACAACCGTTACCAGCACTCAATGAATCACTCACTTGCTCCATTATTACTATTTATAGATAAAGAATGATAGAGAGATAGATATATATCGCTTGATTTATACAGACAGACTGATTCCTTGATATAGATAGATAGATAGATAGATAAAGGAATAAATAGATAATCTGAGACAGAGATATAGATAGATATATTAGGTAGATAGATGGACAGATTGACTGACAGATAAACTGACAGATAAACAGAGATACCACCTAGATCTGCATAAAGATTACCTTTATCAACACTGTTCATTAACCAATATGTTACTTTTACATTACACTGTACTGATCTGCAACACTTTTATATGATTATTACCCATAACTCGTTTGACTTTTGCCTCCATGATTGTCTATTCTCCAAGGGTAATTCCAGGCATTTTTTTTTTTAATGCTAGGAAGAAGGAACCAAAGGCCAGGAGCCCACAAACTGTTCCTTCCAAGAAAAACACAAAAAACAATACAAGAGAGAGACAAATTCAAGATCTTATCATTTCGAGATGCCTGGACACGCTGCGTTTGAAAGACTGAAGATCACAGGAAGTAGGAAATACAGACAGAGGGAGACAGTTCCAGAGTTGACCTGTAGCATAAATGAAGGACTGGGAGTAACGGTTAACTCTTGCATTAGAGAGCTGAACAGAAAAGGGATGAGAGTTTGTTGCTAGACGGGTTCTACATGCCCGTCGGAGAGGTGGAGGGATGCAAGCAGACACATCAGAGGAGCAGTGACCACTGAAGTAGCGATAGAAAAGAGATAAAGATGCAATAGTGCGGTGAAGAGACAAAGGATGAAGGGAGCCAGTAAGAGGAGAGTTAATGAGACGAAAAGCCTTTGACTCTACCCTATTAAGAAGAGCTGTATATGGGGAGCCTCCCCACATATGAGAGTTGTACTCCATAAAGGGGCGAATATAACCCGTGTATAAAGTCAACAACTGTGCAGAGGTAAAGAAGGTAAAGAGTCGGCTTAGCACACCTAATCTCTTGGACACATATTTTACAAGTGACGTAATATGATCTCTCCAAGATAAGTCTCGAGTGAATGAAACCCGAAGCATGTTCAAGGATGATGCAGGATTTAAGCTGCATATTATCAAACATTAGTGGTTACTCCTGTGGAAGATTTTGCCAGGTTGATAGCTGTAAGATCTGAGTCTTTGATGCATTAAAAACAGCAAGATTATTTTTACCCCAGTCAGAGATACGAGCCAAGTCAGATATTAGGTGTGCCATAGCCTCATCCCTCGTTTGCTGAAGTAACTGCTGAGATGGACGTTGCAGGTACCGAATGGGAAGGTGAAGGATGGAGTCATCAGCGTACGAGTGGATAGGGTTAGATGCACAGCTTAGAAGGTCATTTATGAATAAAAGGAAGAGAGCTGTTGATAGGAGAGAGTCCTGAGGAACACCACTGTTGATAGATCTAGGAGAAGAACGATGGCCGTCTAGAACAGCAGCTATAGAACGACCAGAAACGAACCTATAGATGAAGGCACAGATAGAAGGATAGAAGCCATAAGAGGGCAGTTTGGAAATTAAAGATTTATGCCAGACTCGATCAAAAGCCTTTTGAGAAATCAAGAGCAATGGCAAAGCTTTCACCAAGGTCCCTGAAGGAGGATGACCAGGAGTCTGAAAGGTAGGTGAGAAGATTGCCATTGAAGCATCCCTGAAAGAATCAATACTAACGATCAGAAAAAAGGTTGTGATAGGAAAGATCCTTTAAAATTTTTCTATTAAGAACTGACTCAAAAACTTTAGAGACACAGGATGTTAAAGCAATTGGACAATAGTTAGAGGGTCGGGAATGGTCACCCTTCTTTGGGACTGGCTGAATGAGAGCAAACTTCCAGCAAGATGGAAAGGTACAAGTTGATAGACAAAGACGAAAGAGTTTACCTAGGCAGGGTGTAAGCACAGAAGCACAGTTCTTGAGGACAACAGGACAGACTCCATCAGGCACATATGCCTTGTTAATATTGAGGCCAGTGATGGCAGAAAATACATCAGCTGAAGAAATTTTAATGTTAGGCATGATGAAGTCAGAGGGAGGAAGTGATGGAGGAACAGCACCGGAATCGTCGAAGGTGGAATTGGAGGAGAAAGTCTGAGCAAGAGCTCTGCTTAATCCGTAGAAGAAATAGCTACAGAGCCATCTGAGTGGAAAAGAGGAGGGAAGGATGATGAGGTAAAGTTGTCAGAAAGGTTTTTGGCAAGGTGCCGGAAGGAGCGTGAAAAATTTGAGTTGGAGAGTTGAGAGCATTTAGTATGAATGAAATTATTGTTAGCAGAGCGAAGAACAGATTTAGCTTGATTCCGGGCAGAAACATAAAGAAGACGAGATTCTGGGGTAGGTTGGCTCCGGTACCTTTTATAGTCCCTCTCCTTCTTGCGGATAGCATTAGGACAAGTGTAATTAAACCAAGGCTTTCTCGCATTAGTCAAAGGATATGAGAATGGAATGTATGCTTCCATACCCGAGAGAATAGCTTCCGTAATGCGCAAGGCACACTCATATGGCTGCCAGCCATGGAAGCAATTGTCATTCCAAGGAAAATCAAAGAAGTACTGCCTGAGGACCTCCCAATTTGCAGCTCCAAATTGCCACAGACGACGTTTCTTTGGAGGGTCCACAGGACGTACTGAAGCGATAGGACAGGTTAAGGTAATAAGGTTATGATCAGAGGAGCCCAACTGAGAGAAAAGATTAACAGTGTAAGCAGAAGGATTAGTTGTAAGGAAGAGGTCAAGTATGTTGGAACTCTCTCCAAGGCGGTCAGGGATATGGGTAGGGTGCTGTACAAGCTGCACTAGGTCATTAAGTTTAGAAAATATGTAGGCTTATTCACCAGGAGGATCAGGGAAAGGAGAGGAGAGCCAAAGGTGGTGGTGAACATTGAAAACTCCTAGAATGGAGATTTCAGAGAAAGGAGAAATGGATAGAATGTGTTCCACCGTAGAAGTAAGACAGTCAAAGAATTTTTGATAGTCAGTAGAATTAGGAGATAAGTAAACAGCACAGATATATTTAGTCACAGAATGACAGGAGAGCTGAAGCCAGAGAGTGGAGAATTCAGAAGAATCAAGTTCAGGAACATGAGAGCAAGAGAGGTCATTGTATACATATACACAACAGCCATCTTTGCCTTTGAAATGAGTATAGGGAAAGTAGGAGGACACAGAAAAGGGTTTGCTGTCAATTACCTCAGACAGCTGAGTCTCGGTAAGGAAGGGAAGGTGAGGTTTAGAGGAGAAGAGGTGATGTTCAACAGAGGGAAAATTAGAGGAAAGGCCGGTAAAGTTGGAGAAATGAAGAAGTGAGTCAGACAGTGGTTCCAGGCAGCTCACAGTGTCGTCACCAGGACCAATTACTTAGTAATTGTTCCTTTTTATGTATTTTTTACATAAGTTTCATTAATATCTGATTATATTGTAGAAGTATAGTAATGAGTCTATGTACCATTCCCCTTATATGTACAGTATATGTATATATGACCCCACTGTGTACCCCCACTGTATCCGAGAAATGCAGACGTCACCAGGCGTTCCCAGGCTCAAACACCAACCAATGGCATATGTCCCAGCAGTCGAGGGCTAACTTCTAGAGAGGCAGCACCTTATCTCTGTGCTCCACAATTAAAGGGTGTAAATAGCTACTCCAGGCCTTTCCTTCCACCATCAAGAGAGCGGTGTTACATCTACATGTGAGGTATAGATGGAAGTATTTGTCCTGGTTTGATCCATGTAAACTGATGTATTCTTAATTACTTATGTTTCAGAATCATGAATAATAACGTAATATTGGTATGAAATAGATGCAAATATTTCATAACATTATTTTAACATTCATGATTATCGATTCTTGCTGGCTTAGTGCCCCTTCAGGGTGATGGTCATTCAACTTAAAAAATAAAATAAGTTACCTCTTTACTGCCGAGCGTTAAAGAACTTTTTACTGCAACCATAATTATAGGACCAGCTACATAAACCATGACTACGGGAGTCTCAGAGACCTTCGAAGGGTCTGTGAGGGAGCTGTCTCGCAAAATCATCGAGAAATATGCAAAGGACAGATCCCAACACCGCCCATGTCCCGCCGCTACCTCACAGACTCCCTTATGCCTCACCGCACGCCACTTCCCACGCCTAATCCCTCCTCAACCAAACCGTCCTAGGCCCCGGCAGCAGTGTCACATCTGCAGTAACTCTAAAGTTAGGACAAGCACTCAAAGAAAAGACACAAGGTATGGGTGTGCGGAGTGCGACATTGGCTTGTGCAATGAGCCTTGTTTTAGAGAATGTCATACCTTACTTCATTTCTGATAATGTGTGAGTTGAGATATGATGCTCTAAGTGCTATAAATATATGAAAATCTGACGCTCAGTATAATAGTAAGGCCTGTAAGTATGTGAGAGTAATATAATTTGAAAACAGATATAGTGTTATTGGAAAAGTGTAACTGTAAGTGGAAAAATAGAATCTGAGCTGAAACAACAGTCCTAGCGAGTTTGCTCAAAATGTTAATATGCGATAATCTGACACTCACTATAATAGTAAGGCTTGTAAATATGTGATAATAGTTGTATAAAGTGGATACAGGTGTAATGTTAGTGGAAAAGTATAACGTAAGTTAAAAAATAGAATGTAAGTTGAAACAACAAGCCCATCGAGTGCACTCACTGTGTAAATATGCACTAATATTACACTGAGTATAATCATAAGGCCTGTTATTATGTGATAACAGTTATTTAAAGTGGAAAAGGGCATAATGCTAGTGTAAAGGTATTATGTTAGTTGAAAAAATGAAAATATGTTGAAACAACTGTCATAGCGAGTGCACTCACTATGTAATTATGTACTAACATTACCCTAAATATCATTGTAAGGCATGTAAACATGTGATAACATTTATATAAAGTGAAAAAGGCTATAATGTTATTGGAACAGTATTATGCAAGTTGAAAAAAAGGAAATGTATGCTGAAACAAGAATCTTAGCGAATCATATGTGACTGATTTGGTCGAACTTGCTATGCTCGCTCAATGGAACAATGCTTATTTTGCCTAAATTTTTTTTTAAAGAAAACCAATATATTGTTGTACTACATGTTTCTTTGTTTCAAATCAGTAATGAGTGGTTTCCCATAATAATACCTACCACAGACAACGTGACAGCTATACCCAACATTGACAATGTGGTACCAGGTGTATGGGGGCTTACCTGTTTAGGGCACTTTAAGACCCAGGTGACCACTTTCTTTGTGATTTTCCATTGTTTCTCGCCAAAAGCCGAAGTTTGAGCCAAAAAAAAAATCCCAAAATCTGCCGGGATTGGGGGGGGGGTCAATGGTGAAAAACCGGCTGGGATGTGACGGGTTAAGGTTGACTGAAACGATGATGTGTCATGTCTCCAAGGTTATTCAGTCTGTTTATGGATGGGGTTATAAAAGAGATACAAGGCAGGGCAGTGGATGCTGAAGTGGTCCTGTACTGTTGTTTCCAGATGATACTGTGCTGTTAAGTGAAGACAAGGGGGAGCTGCAAGGCTTGGTGGATGAGTCTGAGAGAGTGTGTAAGTAACGGAATCTAAAGGTGAATGTTGGGAAGAGTAATGTTATGGTCTTCGAGAGAAGTGAAGCCAGTGAACGTACAGTGAGGTTGGATGAGGAAATGGAAAATGTGAGTGCATTTAAGTACTTGGGTAGTGTGATTAGTAAGGATTAAAGTTTAAAGGGTGAAGTACCTGAAAGAGTACAACAAGGAAGAAAGGTTGCTGGTTCCTTCAAAGCAGTGATATGAAACAGGGAAGTGAGCATGGAAGTGAAAAATCTACTACATGACGGTATTGTGATACCAACTCTAATGTGTGGAAGTGAAGCTTGGTCCTTGTTGGAGGGACAGAAGTCAAGAGTGAGAGCAGTGAAAATGAGTTATTTGAGAGAAGCATGTGTAGTCACATGGAGAGACAGACTGACAAGTGAGGAAGTGAATGAACATTGTAGTGTGGATGAGGATGTGATGGGAAGCATTAGGAGAAATACACTGAAGTGGTTTGGCCATGTTGAGAGGACGGAGAGCGATAGACTGACGAGGATAGTGTATGTGAGTGAGGTGGAGGAGGGGAGAGGGAGGGGGAGGCCAAGGATGAGATGGAGGGATGGAGTGGAGAGGGAGGGTGTGTGTGAGCTGGGAGCAGGGCAACGAAATGGCGGGGGTCAGGGCGACATGGAGGCAATTGGTTTGTGGCCACCCCTTACGGGATTAAGGCATCTGGCAGATAGATAGATCTCAAATGTTTTACAGTCTGTTCATAACTTTATAAAGCATCTTTCCTATCACAACTTTCTGATTGTCAGTGTCGGTTCCTTCAAGGACACTCCACTGGTGATTTCCTTACCTACCTTTCAGACCCCTGGTCATCCTTCTTTTGGGCATTCTGCAAAAGCTTTTCCATTGCACTTGATATTGCAAAGTCTTTCGATCGTGTCGGGCATAAGTCTTTAATTTCCAGACTCCCTTCTTATGGTTTCCATTCTGTTGTCTGTGCCTTCATCTATAGCTTCCTTTCTGGTCTTTCTATATCTGCTGTTGTAGACAGACACTGTACTTCTCCTAGATCCATCAATAGTGGTGTTCCTCAAGGCTCTGTCCTATCACAAACTCTCTTCCTTTTATTCATCAATGACCTTTTAAGCGGTACATCTAACCCTATCCACTCATACGATGATGATTCCACCCTTAACTTTTCCATTCACTACCTGCAGCGTCCACTCAGATGTTACTTCCACAAACAACGGATGCAGCTATGGCACACCTAATATCTGACTCGGCTCGTATCTCTGACTGGTAAATGTAATCTTGTTGTTTTTAATGCACCAAAAACTCAGTTTTCACACGTATCGACATGCCAAAATCGTCCGTAAGTGTGGCCACTAATGTTTAATAATATCCAGTTCAATCCTGCATCATCTTAAAACATAATTGGGGCTTCATTCTCTCAGGATTTATCTTGGAAGATCCTGTTACATCTCTTGTAAAATCTGCTTCCAAGAGATGAGGTGTTCTAAACTGACTCCATACCTTCTTTACCCGTGCACTGTCGTTGACTTTATACATTTTATTTTTTTTGCCTCGGTAGATGTGTGGGGAGGCTCCCCACATACAACTTTTTCTCAACATGGTGAAGTCAAAGGGTTTTTGTCTCATTAACTCTCCTCTTACTGTCTCCCTTCAACCTCTGTCGCTTCACCGCACTGTTCCATCTTTACCTCTTTTCTATCGCTACTTCAGTGGTCACTGCTTCTCTGAACTGTCTGCTTGTACCCCTCCACCACCACGACGGACACGTACCACATGTCTAGCAAACAAACTCTCATCACTTTTCTGTCCAACTCTCTAATGCAAGAGTTAACTGTTACTCTAAGTCCTTCGTTTATGCTACAAGTCAGCTCTGGAAGTGTCTCCCTTTTTCTGTATTTCCTACTTCCTATATTCTTCAGTCTTTCAAACACAATGTGTCCAGGCATCTTGCGGAAAAAAGGATCTTGAATTGTCCCTGTGTTGTATTTTTTCGTTTTTTTCTTTGAAGGAACGGTTTGTAGGCTCCTGGCCTTTAGTTCCTTCTTCCTTCCATTAACAAAAAAAAAAAACTGTCTTAATCTTCTTTACTGCTGCCTTCTTTACCGCTGTTGCAATCGTCTTCTTTAATGCTGCAGATTATCGTCTTTTTTACCGCTGTTGTAATAATCTTCTTTACCGCTGCAGATAATCGTCTTTTTTACCGCTGTTGTAATCGCCTTCTTCACTGCTGCCACTAGTGTTAATGGGTTAGATAGCTGTCATAGCCTAGCTCAGGAAATGGGAATTGTAACTGTAGACTGGCGAGGCGCCTGTCACCAGTATAGATTGATGTAGGCTGCTACCAATGTAAAATGGTAAGGCGTGTGATAGCTCTTTGTGGCTCTTATTTTGAGGTAGGTCTTTCTCTGTCACACTTCCCCCTCTGTCTATCTTGTATCCTAAGTGAAGGTGAGGGAGAGACACTCTGGGATTAAGGGGTTATTATTGTGACAGTTAAATGATGGACATAGTGACGTGACCTTTGCACTGTCAGCATGACGATGAACCTCCTATTTTGAACTATCGTCTAAGCTACCTTCTCTCGTATCTCTAATCCCCATTTACCTTCTTTGTCTCTGGCTCTCTGACTCTCACCTCCGATTTCTTGGTATATAATTTTGGCTGGGTGACGTGTGTGTTCATATGTGTGTGCATATAAAGTCCGGTATATTTCCATCACGTGTTTAGCTATACTCCGTGTGTTAGGTCATGCATGTGAGATACATCGAATTCCTGATAGCCTGGTATGTGTTTGACATACAGCATGTGCCTTGATGTTTTTGGTCGTCTTGTATGTGTTTGACTTCTACTTACATCATGTGCTACTGTTACATATTGTGCTATGATATACAGTATTAATGCCTATAATTATTACAGATTGTGCTATGACACAGTAATGCGCTCTCTCTCTCTCTCTACTTTCATTTTATTTTTAACTTTGAACATCTGCTTTGCTACAATGTTTTTTATCTGCTTCCTTGTAATGCCTGCTCCTGTTACAGGGCTATTTTACATCCATCATTTATATTTTTTCCTGACATTCTATTTTTGTATTAATTTGTGTGTGATTCATGTTGTTGTCTATGTTTTGTTTTGTTTAGAGATAACTATTTTTTTCAGCTCCTGGGGAATGTTCATTAAATATTTCAGCTACTGATACAGTACTAAGAGCTCTGTAATCTACTTCAAACTGACTCTTGTCGATTTTGTTTAGGGGAAGTATACAAATGTTATGAAGCCTGCGTGTGCATATAGGCCGAATTTGGTAGTTATTTCATGCTAATACCAGGTTTTATTAACAGACACTTCCTTCTCAGGAGTTAAAAGCTGTCGTTCAGTCGCAGGAAGAATCAACTTGAAGAAGAGGCCAAATTTGCTGAAGTGACAGAGTGAGCGGGGGTGAAGGACTAAGCCATTCCTCACACATAAATTTTTGCAGTCACACACTCATTTTTCGGACTTTCAAAGACTGTTTTTGACCACCTCAGGTATGGTACCTAATTCCGTTACAGAAGAAAAAAAGGAAGGAAAGTGGTTGCATTAGAAAAAAAAAATGATTCACATGGTCATGTCTCACACACTCTGTTGTCTTCTTTCTGAAACACCAGATGATTTCCCTCAGCTTAAGAGAGATTTTTTCGAACTAGAGGGATTGGCTATAGCCACCATCAACCTTTTCTGTACAAGAGACACTTTTAAGTTTATTAAAATCACCTGCTGGTTGCAAGGAATAATAATTTAAAAAAAAGTATCCACAGATATCTGCACCTTTATTTACAAAAACTTTGCACCTAGAAAAATTAGTTTCATTACAAAAAGACAAAGAAAAAGGGTATCTTAGGGGGAAAAAAATGTATTTCACTAGAGGAATGAGCTGTACCTCTCACACTGTGGGTTATCGATTTCCACGAAACCCGGTAATGGAACGATTTACGTAACTGAGCACCTGCTCTGGAGGTATGGGAGCTCTTCGCATAATCACAAATTCATCGCATACCCACTGGAAGTCTTACCGACACCAGCACTGTCACCAACATCATAATCATCCCCACCTTTTTTTCCTTCCTACGAATGAGATGAGGCAGAAATACTCTACGGACATGTTGAAATTGTATACAGTGAGAGGATACAACGCATCCGGTCTGACAAATTTGTCCTCACATACTTGGCTACTCCGTTATATGCACACTTCCTGTCTGTTCCACAGTTACAGGCAGGCTTCAGGTTTTTAGCAGTGTGGTAGCACTGTGTGTTTGTTTATATAATCGACTGCATGGAGCTCTGTATAGGAGCTAATGTGGAATCCTGGTAAGTAAAAAATTTCTTTGGATTTAAATATATGTTTAAATCTTGAACACTGTCACTTAGCTGGGAGTGTATTGTATTTTTGAGACTACGAATTCACTCGCGATTTCATTCATTATACTAACTTTTTTGTCCCCGTAGTTTCTCATGAAGCATTCACAAAGGCTGGCAACCCTCTATAATGATGTTCTGGTTTCCACGGCATTTATGTAGTATTACCAGATATATTGTCAGGCCATATTTTTTTCACTTTAATTGTACTCTAGTTTTGTTGTACAATAGTGAGTAACAGTATTACTGAAAATAAAAGCAAAAACATAAAGTACTCACTCATCCTCAGCTACAGAATATATTTTCACTATCCCCTTCATTAAAAGCTGTCTCCCCTAAACAAACATTCTTGAAACGACCACGAGTTCTGTTAGTTTTACTTCGTACTCATTTTTTTCTAATGACGATGGCTGAATGAAAAGAAGAAGATTGAGCCCAAACATTACATCATCATTAAAGGAATGGAAGTATTGTCGTACAGGAGAACACTGCGGTGTAATATGCAGAATAAATCATAGAAATAGGTGGCAGAACGTCCCCCCAAGCCCAAAGGTATACTGACAGTATTGTGCTGTTTATCCTTCCTTGAGGGGATTTCTGGGATATCGTTCCCTGGTGTCAGGGCCTTGTAAATGGTAAATAAACCACAGGCACCAACTCATGCACTCACACTCAAAATCATCCTCATCCTCATCATAAAAAAATTCTCCTCCTAATCCTAAGCCTAAGCCTCCACCCCCTTCATCATCGTTATCATCATTATCGTATTTTTTATTACTGAATGATGTATTTAG
>JAGKTI010035966.1:0-11156 GCA_018397915.1 Birgus latro | reverse complement strand
CAACCTATTGTGATTATGTGGTTGAATGCGTGAGTGGTGGTCCAGTCTTATATTAGTTTAAAAAAAAAACGCAGGTTTCGGCCCTAAAAATACAAAACAGTGAAAAAGTAAGTTTCCATGTGGTGGTATCATGGCAGAGAGAGACGGAAGATTGTTTACAACTGGCGAGGGGGAATTTGTGGGCTTCTCCGAAGAAAATCTTGGTAAAGGAAGTGATAAGCTGCAACAAACAAGAGTAGCAGGAGTAGAGAAAACGGTGGAGAGGAATGTCCAGGAGTTAAAAAAAGTATGGGAAGTAATTAGAGAGTTACAGGAACGGACCTTAGAGCAGGAGAGAGAGATCAAAGTCCTACAGAGTAAATTGGAAAAAGTTAACACACGTAGTGAGGAACAAGAAAAAGAAGTCACAGAATTAAAGGTGAGTAATGAGTCCACATCAAATGAAGTAAAACAGCTCAAGAGGGAGAATAAGAGGTTGGAAGAAGAAAGGGACAGAATAAAAAGTAAACTAGATGAGTACGAATCAAAATCAAGGAGGCAAGATGAGCATATTCAGGAAATTAAGGAGCGACATAAGGAGTGGAAGAAAATACAGGAGGAAGGAAATGTGAATTTGAAGGAGATCATAGAACAACAAAGTAAGGAAAAAGTGGAGAAGGAAGTGGTTAGAGTACTAAGAAGTAGAGAATCTTTGGTCAGGGATGTAGCAGATAAGAAAAAATGTGTGATAATATCAGGAATAAAAGAAAAACGAATGACAGTAAGATCTGAAAGAGAGAGAGAGAGGAACTGAGCAAGGCTAAAGAAATAATATCAGTGGTTATGGAGGGAAACAATGAAGCACAAGAAGAGATTGAACAAGTGTTTAGGTTAGGAAAGTACGAGGATGGTGGGGCAAGGCCTTTGAAAGTAAAGTTTAAGTCTCAAGTAATAGTGAATGAAATCATAAGTAGAACGTGGAAATTGTCAGATAAAGAGGGGTTTAAAAATGTTTGGATTAGGAGAGATGCAAATGAAGAGGAAAGAGCTAAATTAAAGGAGTTAGTAAAGGAAGCAAAGATAAAAAACGAACAGCGAACGGAAAAAGAGAATACAGAGTTCTATTGGAGAGTTATGGACCAGAAATTGAGAAAGTGGTACCGACGGACAGAAGGAGAGACGAGAGTATAAAAAATGATGAAAAAAGTTTGAAAGTGGCGTACACAAACATTGATGGACTAATATCAGCAAGGTTAGAAGTCAATGATTTTTTGAGGGTACACGAACCTGATGTTTTGTGCTTTGTAGGGACTAAATTGAAAGAAGATATTGATATTCATATGGGAGGTGGGAAATACAAATTATGGAGAAGAGACAGAAAAGAAAAAATGGGGGGAGGAGTGATGATAGCAGTGAAGGACAATACAAATGTAGATACTGTGGAAAAGGCAGAGGGCAGGGCCGAAGCAATAAATATGAAATTAGAAACTGGGGAGAATGGTAAGAGAGATATGGCAGTGGTATATGTTCCCCCTAAGACGAGAGCATGGAATGATGATGAATACCAGGAGATGTTGTCAGACATGGTTAGTTATCTACAGAAAGTGACTGAGGAAAGCAACAATATAATCCTAATGGGTGACTTTAATTGTAAAGAGGTGAACTGGGAGGAATGGGACTCAGGAGGCAGCGAAGATTCGTGGGGCACTAGATTGTTAAATATAGCAATGAATAATGTAATGACGTAGTGGGCTAAAGAAGAGACACGATTCAGAGGTGATGACACACCAGGAAGATTAGATTTGCTACTATCCAAAGAACCTGATGTAATTGAATCTTTAAATTATCTGTGTCCTATAAGAAAAAGTGATCATGTGGTCATTGAGTTCCAGATGATAACAGGGAATGTGGTGCCTAGGAAGATACAACTTTGGGAAAACAAACTTTGCAGAATTGAATTTTTTTTTTCGAAAATGCGGACTGGAGAAAATTCAGAGAAACAAGAGAGAGACAGAAGAAGTGGGATATCTTTTTAGACCTCTACAATTTGGGAGTGGAAAAATATGTGCCAAGAGTAAGTGGGAAAGAAAACAGGAAAAAGGTGTGGTTTAACAGAAGGTGTATGATAGCGAAAAAAGAGAGGGACATGGCATGGAACAAATGGAGAAAGAGAGGTAATATCACAGCAAAGGAAGAATTTAAAAGAACTAGAAATGCGTATACAAGAATACGTAGAGAGGAAGAAAGGAACTTTGAAAAAGGTATAATTGACAAATGTAAGGATGAACCCAAATTGTTTTATAGATTTGTTAATGACAAATTGAAGCAAAGGGAAGGAATCACCAAACTGAAAGTAGAAGGAGAGGTCTACAAGGATGCAGTAATGCAAGCTAAAGTAATGAACAAATGTTTCCAATCGGTTTTCACTAAGGAAAGGGAGTTTGTGGAAGGAGAAGGAGTGATTAGAAATGTAGTGATAAAAGATATAAAAGTGGAAGTGCAGGAAGTGTATAAATTACTGGGAACTCAAGATGTAAGGAAAGCCCCAGGACCGGATGGAATCTCTAATTGGGTACTGAAGGAATGCAGAGAACATCTGGCGGATAAGATTCACAGTTTAAGTGTGTGCTCCTTGGAAGAGGGGAAAGTGCCTCGGGAATGGAAGAGGGCAAATGTGGTGCCAATCAATAAGGGAGGAAACATGGAAGAACCCCTGAATTATAGACCAGTGTCCCTAACCAGCATGGTTGCGAAATTGTGTGAGAGAATCCTGAAAGATAGATGGATAAAATACCTGGAAGAGATGAATATTTTGACTGAAAGTCAGTTTGGATTCAGAAGTGGAAGGTCATGTGTATCTAACTTGTTGAGCTTTTACTCAAGGGCGATTGACGTTCTACAGGAGAGAGAAGGTTGGGTGGATTGTGTGTACTTAGATCTGGAGAAGGCCTTCGACAAGGTGCCCCAAAAGAGACTGTTATGGAAATTAGAGCATATAGGAGGACTGAAGGGAAGACTCCTGGAATGGATGAGAGACTTTATGAGTGACAGACAAATGAGGACAGTAATAAAGGATAGGACATCTGGATGGAGGGAAGTAACAAGTGGTGTCCCACAGGGCTCGGTGTTGGCACCAGTAATGTTCTTGATTTACGTAAATGATATGGTAGATGGAGTGAACAGCTACGCAAGCCTGTTTGCTGATGATGCGAAGATCTTGAGAAAGGTAGAGGTTGAAGAGGACTGTAAAGTGCTACATGAGGATCTGGATAGGATACATGATTGGAGTCGGATATGGGAAATGAAATTCAACACAAAAAATTGTAAAATATTAGAAATGGGTAAAAGTACCACGAGGCCATCATTGAATTATTTGAAGGGTAATGATCCAATTAGAAAAGCGAGAGAAGAGAAAGATTTGGGAGTGCTGGTCCAGGATAGTTTGTCACCTGAAAAGCACATAAATAAGATAGTGAGAGAGACATATAAACTCTTGACCAATATAAGAGTGGCATTTCATTACATGGATGAGGAGATGAAGAAAAAATTGATAGTAGCCATGATCCGGCCCAGGTTAGAATATGCAGCAGTAGTGTGGTCCCCACACAAAAAGAAAGATATAATTAAGATTGAGAGAATACAAAGAACAGCAACCAAGATGGTCCCCAGTCTGGCAGATCTGTCATACAGTGAGAGGCTAAAAAGGCTGGATTTGCCATCCTTAGAGGAAAGGAGAGAGAGGGGCGACATGATTGCAGTGTTCAGGATCATGATAGGAGTAGAAAAAATTGACAGAGAAAATCTGTTTGTGTGGGATGAGAGAGCAACAAGAGGACACGGAATGAAACTAAAGAAGCCAAGCTGCTCAAAGGACATCAAGAAATATAGTTTTCCTTATAGATGAAGGAGTCCATGTAGGATGTGCATATGGTGTGAGGAATGCGGAAGGGGAAAGAATACTTGAGTTTGGGGAGGCTATGGACATGATTGTGTGCAACACACATTTTAGGAAAAGAATCAGACGGTTGATTACGTACGAGTCCGGGGGAAATAGTAGTCAGATAGATTATTTTCTGGCCAGGAGGGCTGATAGGAGATTAATGAGGGATGTTAAAGTTATAGGAAGCGAGGAGTGTGTGCAGCAGTACAAACTGTTGATTTGTGACATGGTGCTTAAGGAATGGGTGATGAGGAGGAGGACATATGTACCTAGGAGGAAAATATGGAAGCTGGGAAATCAATCAGTAAGGGATGCCTTTTATAGTGAGATGAGGAGAGTGGTGGCTGAACAGGAAGCTGTAGATAGAGGCGTTAATGAACAGTATAGAGTCCTTAAGAACAACCTCTTGAAAGTTACCGATGCAATATGCGGTTGGACAAGAGGCCCACCAAGACATAAAGTAACTTGGTGGTGGGATGAGGGTATAGAAGCTGCAGTTAAGGAGAAAAGAAGGCTTTTTCGGGAATGGAAGAATAGTGGTAACAGGGAGGAGTACTTGGCTGCCAAGCACAGGGCTAGAAGAGAGGTATACAGGGCAAAGTCTGAGCCACAGAAACTTTTACTTGATAATCTAAATCATGGAGAAAGGAAAAATATGATTTTTGGGGTGGCAAATCAGGTGAAGAGGGATAATCGGGACATTGTAGGTGAGCAGTGTGTGAAGAAGGATGATGGAAGGGTAGTGGTGAACAGTGAGGATATTAAAGATGCATGGAGGGAGCATTATAGCCAATTGTTGAATGAGGAGTTTGATTGGGATAGAGAAGGTCTGGAGCCAGCTGATCTAGTGTTTGGCCCTTGGCCTTTGATTGATGCTGCTACTGTGAGCGAGGCAATAGGCAGGATGCGGGTGGGAAAGGCGGCAGGTGTGTCTGGGTTGACTGCTGAAATGTTGAAGGCCTCAGGAGATACTGGGGTGAGGTTAGTCACTGACCTGATACACAGGATTATATATGAGTGTGTTGTCCCAGATGATTGGTTGAAGAGTGTAATTGTAAATGTGCACAAAGGAAAAGGTGATGCCCTGGAAAGGGGAAATTACAGAGGTATAAAGCTCTTAGATCAGGTAATGAAAGTAAAGGAGAGAGTTCTAGAAGGTATGATTAGACAAAGAGTGAATATCGATGAGATGCAGTTTGGGTTTATGCCAAGCAGGGGGACCACTGATGCCATATTCATTGTTCAACAGCTTCAGGAAAAATATATTGGAAAGAGAAGGGAATTGTATTTTGTTTTTGTTGATTTGGAAAAGGCCTTTGACAGAGTCCCTAGAGAGGTGGTGAAGTGGGCAATGAGAAAGCTAGAGTTGGAAGAGTGGCTGGTTAGGGTGGTTATGGCCATACACATGGGTGCTCGCACCCAGGTAAGAGTGAATGGAGCTTTGAGTGATGAGTTTCCCGTGAATGTTGGTGTGCATCAGGGGTCAGTTTTGAGTCCCTTGTTGTTTATCATGGTGCTTGAAGCCCTCTCACGTGACTTCAGAGATGGACTCCCATGGGAGATGTTGTATGCTGATGATTTGGTGTATCTTTCGGAAATACTAAAATTTCCCCTGACATCTGGCAACACGCCAGAGAAAACTCTCATTTTCCCCTGACAGTTGCAACCTCCCCAGCAGCAGCTTTAATGGCCTGCCCCTTCTTGATGATGGTGGAGACAGTCAAGTGGGCCAGGTGGAGAGCCGAGGCGACGGCACACGCACCCCTGCCTTTGTCATGGCGCTTAAGAATATCTAGTTTCATTTCCAGAGACACAGTTTTATGAGCAAGCTTCGCGGGAATGTCAGAGTTGCTGGCCACTGCGTGCTCACTCAACAGGGTAACAAATTTCACATACAAGACCTGTCCACCAAAGATACCAAATGGGTCCATAGAGACAATCTAAAGTGTGCAACACAAGGCCTAGTGATGGAAGAGTCACCTGCACAGCCTACTTCTACCTCTACTACTCCACAAATCCCTCAATCTACCCCATCTCCACCTACCCATCAGTCTCCCTCATCTCCACCTACATTTCCTCATTCATCAACCAATCAATATCAATCCAAGCTGCGTTCCGCCCGTCAATCTCTGCCATTAATTCTACCCTTATTTTCTAGGTACAATGTTAGCAGTCTACCTGCTGGCAGTGCTGACCCTCCTAGGGTCTGGGTTCGGTGAGGACGATGGTGGAGTAAGTCCCGGGGCCTTGGTTGGCTCAGGAGGTGAGGTAATGCTGATCGAAAATGTAGTCTCCCTGCGCTACGATCTTGCGCCCCTGGCCAACGTAGCCATCGCCCTACCTGCTGATGCGCACCAGCTACACAAAATCAAGACCCATCTCTCAGCCATCATGGGGAAACACAACCTAAATCAGTAATTGTATCATCTTTTCCTATCACTCTCCTGGCAGTTGCAATACATAACTGACAAATTACGCTGAGCTCAATGACACATTTTCCATTCAGACACCCGAATGTTGTTCTCGAGTGAAACAAGGTCTCTTTGACTTCAGAGGTGAAATCCTTAGTGGCTTGTTTGGCGTCGCTACGGCTCGTAACCTTTCTGGCTTCAAATCTGATCTACCTCATTGGTTTCAGCTCTAGAATCTCAACACTGAGTCATCAAGGTCCAACACACTATGCTACAGAAGATTACAGCCTACCTAAATGACGTAACCTACACTCTGAACAACTTCACCGACATCTTAAAACAACATCTCTCATATCTCAACGTTATTTCTCAGTTTTTCCACCTCAAACTAAACATGGATAATCTCCAACTAGCCACTGCCTCTCTACTCTCTCAAATCTCTACCTTGGTTCATATCCTAGTCGATGCCATCAATGGACGTGTCACTGCAGACTTAGTACCTCTCTCTGCTCTCCGTTCTGTACTAGAATGGGCTCACTCTACTACTTTCAGTCTGTCCCCAGTACTTTCCTACTCCTCTCTAGAATATTACTATCCAGGTCTCGATGCCACTCTTCTCACCAAATACATCGTCGTCCATATTCCTCTACGTTCTACCATCATCTTCAACCTCTTCCACATCATTCCTTTTCCCTTCCGGTACAGGAACATCACCAACACCAACACAAGCAGGCCACTTACCACCTCAACTAGGGTCTCCACTAGCACCACCACTAGCCCCACCACATGCAGTGCTCTTACCGGACATGATCACACTTATTCCAGCCAAAATTCACACAAAATTGTACACCATACACGATTAGTATCAGTGCTCTACTCACAGCAGCGCTCGTACTCAGTTACGATGCACTACGATAGCAGCTTGCATAACATTGGTGATGCAGCACGATGCGTGGTGGGTGAGCATAAGAGAGTTCCTCACTCTGAGATGGTCGGTGCGAGAAGTACGATTTGAGTGAACGCGGGGTGGGCGATGGCTGTGGGGGCTGTGCGAGCATTTCTGCGCATCCTGAGAGGCAGGCAGGCTTGGCTGGTCACAGGAACACGCATTATTCAAAATTTCGGCCCACATACACGCTCAATCCTTGGGCAACACGTAGTTGGGTAACACGTTTTTGTTCTAATGCGCTCAGCATAATATGACAGGTCATATCAATATGCAGAAAAACTCGAGCTCATGCAGGAAGTCAGCCGGTGTGTCGAACACGGTGACATCACACACCACACTCGCCATGACTGGTTGGCTTACATCCAGGTAACTGACCTGGGCACACTCAAAGCCATACAGTTGGTCGAAAATTTATGGGTTTCGCAATTTTAGGGGAAGAAAAAGAGTGAAAATGTAGGCTAATCAGAAAAAAAATTACTCTTTCATCCACATGTTCTCGCAAATTAGGGCTCAGTTCCACATTCATCATTCAATTTTGTGTTTCCCAACATATTTCGGGCTGACTGAACATACTGCTCAGTCCCTTCTCATGTCTCACCGAGGTCTACCTCACACTCATATGGGTTTTGCAATACTAAGGGAGGAAATAGAACAAAAAGGTTTGCTAATCAGAAAAAAAAAAATTACTCTTTCATCCATGGATGAAAGTGGTGGAAGCAATGAAGAAAGTTAAAATGGGAAACGCCCCAGGAATTGATGGAGTGTGTGATGAAATGCTGAAGCATGGAGAGATAGTAATAGAATGGATGTGGAAGGTGTGCAGATTGGCTTGGGAGGAAGGTAGAGTCCCGGAGGATTGCAAGTCAGGCATAACTATTCCCCTGTACAAAGGAAAAGGGGAAAAAGAAGTGTGTGGTAATCATAGGGGCATTTGCCTTCTTAGTGTAATAAGAAAAGTATATGGTAGGATACTTATTGAAAGAGTTAGGGAAATAACACAGGAATTAGTTGAGAAGAACAGGGAGGTTTTAGGAAGGGAAAAGGTTGTGTAGACCAGATATTCATTCTTAGATCTTTAGTGGAAAAGCTTCTAGAGAAGGGAAAGAAGTTGTATGCAGCCTTCATGGATTTAGAGAAAGCATATGACACGGTGGATAGACAAGGATTGTAGAAAGTATTAAGAATATATGGAGTAGAAGGGAAGTTGTTGAAGGCCGGAGAGAGTATGTATGAGGGGGCTAAGGCTGCAGTGCAAGTGGATAGTGAACTGAGTGAATTTTTCTATTTGAAAGCTGGACTGAAACAGGGATGTGCCATATAGGTGGGGTTATAAAAGAGATACAAAGTAGGACAGTGGATGTTGGAGCAGCCCTAATGGGAGAGGGCAGTGTTTGGAAACTCCTTGTACTGTTGTCTGCAAATGATACTGCATTGTTAAGTGAAGACGAAAGGGAGCTGAGGCTTGGTGGATGAGTTGGGGAGAGTGTGTAAGAAATGGAATCTAAAGGTGAACGTAGGAAAGAGTGAAGTTATGGTCTTCGAGAGAAGTGAAGTCAGTGAATGTACGGTGAGGTCGGATGAGGAGGAAATGAAAAATGTGAGTGCGTTTAAGTACTTGGGTAGTGTGATGAGTAAGGATGGAAGTTTAGAGGGAGAAGTGCTTGAAATGGTATAACAAGGAAGAAAGGTTGCTGGTTCCTTGAAAGCAGTGATAAGAAACAGGAAAGAGGGCATAGAAGTGAAAAAGTTACTACATGACAGTATTGTGATACCAACTCTAAAATATGGAAGTGAAGCTTGGACTTGTTGGAGGGACAGAACTCAAGAGCAAAAGCAGTGGAAATGAGTTATTTCAGAGGAGCATGTGGAGTCACATGGAGAGATAGACTCTGACAAATGAGGAAGTGAAGGAGCATTGTGATGTGGATGTGATAGGAAGCATTAGGAGAAACACATTGAGGTGGTTTGGCCATGTGGAGAGGATGGAGAGTGAGAGACTGATGAGGAGAGTGTATGAGTGAGGTGGAGGGGGGTAGAGGGAGGGGGAGGCCAAGGATGAGGTGGAGGGATGGAGTGGGGGGTGTAACCTGCGAGCAGGGCAGTGAAATGGCGGGGGACTGGGCGACATGGATACGATTTGCTTGTGGCCACCCCTTATGGGATTAAGGCGTCTGGCAATAGATAGATAGGTAGAAAGGCAGACAGCCACTGTCACTGAACATGTACTCGTGGCTTGTGGTTTGTGTTTCAAGCAGGGGGGCAGCTGGGAAAGACTTATCCTGGTGGCCATGTGACTTCGGACATTCGGTGGAGACATGGAGGGACAACTTGACACCGCTTGTGGGTTGCAGTCAGTATTACTTGGGTGCTGAAGGTCTGCTGGGAGTGATCAGACTAGCATGCAGTACAGGGGTGGACAGACATTTTAGCTCAGGTTGTGGGCTACGGCCTATTTCCCACTCATGGCTAGAGCCAAGAAGCCAAAATACCAAATGTTTGAACATGTCTTGGGGACTCTTACATCCAGATAATGGCAAGTAAATTCAGACGAATGATGGTTTAATAAAGCCAAGGTCCTGTATACAAATAATGAAAAGGTCCAGATACTGCACGTCCGGATAAATGAGGGATTGCTGTATGTTATTATAGCAAAGTCATTTAGATGAATATTTAGATGTGTATATACTGCCTAGTTAGTGATGCAGTAAAGGGTTTGATATTCAAAAATTTAAATTAACCAGTACACAGAGGGTAACTCAGACACACTATCATGTTAATTATAGAAAGATTATTTATCAATACATCTCTTGTGTGTGGGGTGAAGAGAGGATGAAAGAGGGTGCATGGAACAGCATGGTGGAATGAAGAGGTGAGACAAGCTGTGGCACAAAAAAAGAAAGCATACAGTGAGTGGATGGAAGCTTGCGTGTGGATGAAGTCAAGAGATGGAAGAAAGAGTTATATGCAGAGAGGAAGAGAAAGGTGAAAAGATTCGTAAGACGGGATAAGAAGACAGTGGATGGGGAATTTGGAAGGAATTTGAGTGTAAAATGGAGGGAATGTAAGAAAATGTTTGGGAAAGAGGCAAAGAGAGTAAGACAGGGTGATAAAGAAGTTAGTCAGGGTGTGAAATATAAAAATGGTAGATTGCTAGTGAAGAAGGGACAAAAAGTGAGCACATGGACTGTTAAACATAGAGAATGAAAGTAATGAGGAGATAAGTGGCTTGGGAATGACTGGGAGAAGGAGGGAGGTGAGAAGAGAAGAAGAAAAAGGAAGTAGTGGAAGCAATGAAGAAAGTTAAAATGGGGAAAGACCCTGGAGCTGATGAAGTGTGTGGTGAAATGCCAAAGCATGGGGGAGAGACTGTAGTAGAATGGACATGGAAGACGAGCAGACTGGCCTAAGAGGAAGGAAGAGTCCCAGAGAATTGGAAGTCAGGTACTGTATAATTATTCCCCAGTACAAAGGATAAGGGGAAAAAGAAGTGTGTGGTTGGCAATCATAGGGACATTTTTCTTCTTAGTGTAATAAGAAAAGTATGTGGTATGACATTTACTGACAAAGTTAGGGAAATAACACAGGAATTAACTGGTGAAGAACAGGGAGGTTTTAGGAAGGGAAAGGGGTGTGAAGATCAGATAATCATTTTAGGACTTTGTGGAAAAGTTTCTAGAGCAGGGAAAGAAGTTGTATACAGACTTCTTAGATTTCGAGAAAGCATATGACAGTGAGGACAGACAATGGGTGTGGAAAATTTTAAGAATATATAAAGTAAATAGGAAGTTCTTGAATGCCATGAAGAGTATGTATAAGGCGTGTGAATAGTGAATTAAGTGAATTTTTCTATTTGAATGTGGGATTCATTTTCGTTTTC